>OU015496.1:118429844-118584844 GCA_907164885.2 Dolomedes plantarius | reverse complement strand
GTGTGTGTGTGTGTGTGTGTATGTATATATATATATATATATATATATATATAGTATTTATGCGAAATCTCTTCTTATGCCCTAGTAATATTCTCTGTTGCTATGCGTACAGAGACACACCAAACCCTTCTTCCTGCGACATTCTTGAGGGGGCAGTCGAGGGTTGAATGACCCCGACTCTTAGCCGCTCGACAGAGGGATATGTTTTCTTGTTGCCCCACGCGAAAGGCGTGCAGGGTTTGTGGCGAAATGTGTGACGTCGATTGCAACGCCCCCACCGTGTTTAGAATTTGAGCAGTTGAATCTGCGACTCCGCCATGTAAACATGGTTCTTAGATTAGTGGCATTTTGTAGACCTTTAAGCGTTGTACATTTGTAAATAAATTCAGTATCGTTTGGAGACCTCTTGTTTAGAATATTGATTTCATCCATCGATGCAACCTTGAACTTAGACTATTTAGATAACCCTTTGATTCGAACATTTTTCTATAGGGTTCTAGCGGAGAAGAAGTGCAGACCTCGTTGAGGGAGGTTGTGTTTTGGACTCCGTGCGATAGGCACGAGAGAGATTAGAATTCGAACGGGGCGAGTCAAGGCCTGCGTTGTGGTGTATTTGACGGGAGCGAGTAATCTGCCCGATCTTTTGTTCTGTGAAGGGAAGTGAAGCATTGCGCTCCCGTGATTAATGTTATAGTGTACCGGAGACAGTAAAGTAGGCTCTCCAGAATATTATAATTGCTGTCTACATTAATAAATGATGATTGTTGAGTTTTACAAATTGTAGCGTATTTATGACTCAAGTGTGTTGTTCTTGACACCCCCTAGACGCCGCCACGTAGACATTAAAGTCTACATTTTTGGGCGCCTGGCCCGGATGAACTCTGTGGACAATTGATTTCGTCATTTTGATGTGAATTCGTGAATACCTTCTGTGAAGTTTTTGAGTTGCTTGAGAAAAACAAAATGTTTGAAAGTGCCATAGAAGAGGATTTGTTCGTAGTATGTTATGAGCTCTGCTTAGATCCAACTCCAGGGATAGATTGGAATGATCTTAAAGGCTTGATTGAAAATTGTGAGGCCTACGAAACTGACAGGTAAAATGACGACCGATGAAGCAATCAAAGTTTATCTTAATATGTTGTTATTCATCTAATGAAACCATACTTCAAGAAAGATTACAACATTACAACAGATAATGTCTTTACTTCACTGTGTCTTGCAGAAAAGCTAAAGTCAATGAAAACAAGCATTGTTGGCACAGTCAATCTTGGAAGAAAAGAAATTCCTCAAGCCATAAAAAATGAGAAACATGCCTTGTTCAGCAGCAAAATTCTTCCCAGAGATAATATAACTTTTACAGTTTATCAAGGAAAGAAGAACAAAAATGTTTTATTGTTCAGTTCCCTACATTCATCAGTTACAGTGGGAACTGATTAGAAACACTTACCAGAAACTGTAAAGTTCGATAATTGAACAAAAATTGGAGTTGACGTGCTCGACCAAATGACATTGAAGTATTCCGCAAAAACTTGTTCTAGACGGTGGCCTCTTTATGCATTTTATAATGTGCTTGATCTCGCGGGCATTAATTCTTAGACACTATATAAGAAAGTCACTGAAATAACATTCGACAGCGCGACATTCTTTTGCAATTTAGACCCGAGCTGCTAGAATCATATCCAAATTCGATGAAAGCATCAAAAATTTCACTGCCCAGTACATCCTCACATACTAGTGATAAAGAAGCAAGAGAAAGCAATGCCAAAGTTCTACTTGCAAAGGGAATAAAAAAATGGACAAGTGTGAAGTTTACAGGAAACCGACTTGCGGCAAATGCACCGCTAAAAAAGTGGTAAAAAAGCTTTTTTGTGAAAATTGTGTGAAAGACATTCTTTAGTTCATTCACATACATGCGGTACATCTCTACATTTTGGGAAACATTTTAGCTTTTTTTTAGCCAAAAATAACAGTATGTTTTATTTTATTCCGCAGGAAAGAAGAAATGTAACTTATAATGAGCTATGTATGCGTGAACTCTACATTTATATCCATTCAGTAAATTTCTATTTACCAGAAATTGTTAGTAATTCCCATCAGAAATTGATATCTATCAATTTGTATCATTAGTATTAATTCTACCATTTGTATTAACTGTATCATTTTTATTAATTATATCATTTTTATGAATTGTATAAAATATAGTGGAAATACTATATTGCACAGTGTTTAATTTCATTCATAATTTTTTTGTTTTTATTTAAATTTCTTTAAGAAGTGCATACAATTCCTCATGAAAAACCTTTTTTATTATAGAAATAATTATAACATATAATATTGGAAATGCTGATAATAATAGTAATAATTGATATTAAGAGTAAAAAATGGCAAGTAAGCTGTAATAAAGCACGGCGGTTCTAGGTATACGTTTTTGACGGCGGTTCTAGTGTTAAAGTACGGTACAGAAAGCTGCTTCTGAGACATGTGTTTTCACAGATTATCTCCTGAAAATCCACAGGAGAGTTGGCAAAATCGGTATCTGTTTTGGATGAAATTTCCTAAACTACGTCAGCCCTTAAAAAGGTGGAACCTGGGTGCGTTCTAAGATGTTTTATAAAGGCGGGATTTTTGAGTACAAGCGAAGTGGCAACTGACAGTACTACTGAAAAAAGCGAAAAAGAACATGCGTATCTAGAAGCCAATTTGGATTCAAATATCAGCGTTGAACAGTATGTCAAGATCGACGATGATTTATCCATTGAGGAAGAAAACCTGCATGTTTCCAATTTCATTCCTCGGGACACCACTGAAACACTGGCCCTTTCTGAGGATGATGATGAGCAATCGCCAATGGAAGACTGCAAAATCAAAGATTATTCGAAAGCACTGAAATACAGCGGACAATTGAAACAGTTCTTTCTGAGCAATGAAGATTCGGAGGGACTAGCAAAGCTAAATCCTATGAAGATTCACCACGAAAAACAGGTTTGTTGTGTAAAAAAGAGAAATCAAACTGTTAACAGATGTTTTCAGTAGTAATTAAAATACACTGCTGGCCACTGTAAATGCAACACCCTGAAGGAAACATGCAAATAACATGAAATTTACAACATGCATTAGCGGAGGTGAGATATGCAAATGATTAGAATTTCAGCGCAGACGCACATCACGCGCGCCTGTGGCGCCACTTCAAAGCGCTATTTAAGGCTTGGAGATTTCGACGATTTCAAGTTCGTCAATTGTGTTTTTCTCGGGGGGTCTTCAAAAAAAAAAACGATCAACTATGCCTCGTCAAACACAGCGATCATCTTTTGATCAAGTATCCGAGTTCAACAGAGGAAGGATAGTGGCCTACCGAGATTGTGGATTATCTTTCAGGGAAATCGGTAGTCGTGTTGGACGAAACCAAACAACTGTAATGCGGATATGTGATCGTTGGATGCAGGAGGGTACGACGGACCGGCGTGTTCGATCGCATCCACCTCAGCGCACCACTTCACGTGATGACAGGCAAATTGTGCGCATGGCAGTTACGGATCGCTCAGTCACATCACGAACCATAGCACAGCACATGCAGTCTGTAACGCATCATCCAGTGTCTGCGCGTACCATTCGACGCCATTTACAGCAGAGTGGTCTGTCCGCAAGACGTCCATTGCTTTGTCTACCCTTGACGCAGAACCATAGACGTCTCCGCCGCCAATGGTGCGATGACAGAAGGATGTGGACGGCAGAATGGAATGAAATTGTCTTTACTGACGAGTCACGCTTCTGTCTGCAACACCACGATGGTCGCATTCGAGTCTGGAGACACCGTGAAGAGAGGATGCTGAACAGCTGCGTTATGCACCGCCACACTGGTCCTGCACCGGGTATTATGGTATGGGGCGGTATTGGATATCACTCTCGCACACCTCTAGTACGCATTACCGGTACTTTAAACAGCCAGCGCTACATCTCCGAGGTGTTGGAGCCAGTTGTCCTTCCTTACCTTCAGGGCTTGCCCACAGCCATATTTCAACAGGATAATGCGCGACCACACGTGGCACGTATTGTCCAACGGTTCTTCGTCAATCGCCAGATTGAACTGCTTCCCTGGCCGCCTCGCTCTCCGGATCTTTCGCCAAAAGAAAACATGTGGTCCATGGTTGCTCTACGATTGACCCAGATTCCATCCCCAGCTGCCACAGCAGATCAACTTTGGCAACATGTGGAAGCTGCTTGGTCTGATGTACCCCAAGAACTCATCCAAAGTCTCTTTGAATCAATGCCGAGGCGTGTGGCAGCGGTGATCTCCAACAATGGCGGCTACTCTGGCTACTGATTTTGGCAGGAACCACACTTCACAGAAGTCTATAAATTTAATCATTTGATATTTGGTCAACATGTTATCTACAAAATAAATTTTGTTGTGATATCTCTTGTCTTTCTTGGTGTTGCAATTTGGGTGGCCAGCAGTGTAATTTAGCTCCTTTACATTGTATTTTGGGATTATTTAATGCAAGATAAAAGGATTAGCACACAATTAAAAGTAAAGTAGTAAATATTTATTCTTTTCTTACCTAATTAATTTTTCCTTTTTAAAGAATATCGCAGCCGTAATTTTCCCTCAAATGTCAAACAGAAGTGCAAAAACTTTTTTTATTAAAAGGTTGTCCTCCCCAATAGCGGACACCTCCTAATAACGGACAAAACTTTTGGTCTCGTGACCGTCCGCCTTTCGGAGGTACCACTGTAGTTCATTGATTAATTATTAAAAATGATAAATTTGTCAATATTTTAAGTACACTAAAATAACGATAGCGTAGTGCATCAAGAAACTGAACACGGGAAGACCATCGTGTTAGACAAAATTTTTTTAATGTTTTTGCTAAGTCGGTTTCATTCGTTTCCATTAATATTACCCAACGCCTTACAGAACTGAAAAAAACGTATTTTTTTCCCAGCTGTTCATAAAATTGCCTGATTTTTTGTACATTGGTGATACTGTCGTTGATCACTAAATTCAAATTATGAGAACAGCATTTCACAAATCTGGCAGCGGGGTTTCGTTCTCTAATCCTTGCTTGTAACCCTGATTAGACAACACTCATATTCGCTGTTCCATCGTAACCCTGACCCCGCAATTTTGATAGTCGAGGAAATTTTCAATAATTTTTAAAACTGTTGTTTCTAATCCTTGTGATGTTTGAGTAAATCCACAAAATGTGTCCATTATTTGCAACTCGATTGGTTTCTCATTTTCAGCTTGTTTTATTAGAACTTAGCGGAATACAGTACTTAGCTGATCGGTTTTTGATAAATCACATTGTATCTATTATTATTGTTATGAAAGAGGCCTCTTCTATTTCACTTTTAATTTGGATATTAATTTCATATTAATTGTGCAATCAAATTAATTCATTTTGTATATCCGGACTCAAATAATTGGTACTGCCGTTTTGTTTCTTTAACAGATCTGCTAAAATATCATCATGGCGAGAAAGTAATTTAATTATTTCTAGACAATTTCCTTGCGAAGTGTGTACATTTGTAAGATCTGTAATCCTATGGGGTAAGAGAAGATAATTGTTTATAACAAGTGTTATAGTTATATTTACTATACGTCGCAACACTTTGCGCCAATAATTTACAGCATTGTTAATTTCTTGCTGACTAACAATATCTGTGGTTGAACCACTTTTCTATCGATAGTAAACCTAGCAAGAAATTCCATGTTGGTTTGATTCTTCGTGGATTTCAATATTTCTTGTTAAGTGCTCCCAGTCAGATGCTCTTCTAATAAAAGCTAAATCGCAGTTTGACGTATCAAAGAGTCAGCACGGTTGAAAGTAACAAATATTTTTTATGTTTAATAACATAACCATTGTTCCATTAATGCTTAAATGTCTGTTATATTTATAGTAAAACTTCTCGTTGAAGCCTCTGTTTACATAGCGACCAGAATAATCTGTAGGGAAAGGTCCCTTGGTTGATAGGGACCAAGACTAACAACTTTAGATTTTGTTTAGTAGTTAGAGCTTCCGAAAAATTTCCTTTGACAGATGAGTCTATTTATATATCAATGCTTTGTGGAAGAACTTCAGTTTCTGCTTGAATTGGTTCAGGTGTAGAAATAATCCTAATATCTGTATCTGTTTTGTCTAGAGAATTATTGCCTTCATCTTGGGATTTGTTTTCACAAGAACTACAACTTGGTGGATTATTTGAATCGACAATTTAAAAAATGTTCATATTTGAGCAACTTTCATTAAAATTTCCTTTTCGGCTTCTTGCTTTTCTATTCTTCTTTTTCTAAACTTAGCACCACTTAGTTTTTTAGACGTATCTAACTACCAACAATACATATATGATAAATATCATATATGGTAAATATCATATACTTTTAATAAATATATGATATTTATTAAAAGAATTTAATTAACAGAATATATTATAAATATATATTCTGTTTATTGTTAAAAATTGAATTTTTTATCTATTACTTTTGGAAATTTTAAACACCCTTTTTAAAATTATCATTCGTTGTAAAATTAAATTAAATATTATTCTTTGCAATCTCAATTAAAATAATTTATAAACAACTTACTTTTAAAATTTTACGTCGATGAATCCAAAAAGTAGTTTAGTAAAATAATAGTCTTGAACTGTACAAAGTTACATAAACAGAACAATAAAATTACAATCCACAGAACCCTAAATAAGTTTTACAAATTACATAACACATTCATACAAAAATCAACTCGAAATTCTTACACTACACAAAGTAAACAAACGGAATATGAATCGCTAAATACTACGCTTGCTTTAAAAAAATTACCCGAATATTTGACTCTATTCTGCGCCGATGTTAACTTGCGTTCGTGTAATTCCCCGGGTACACGTAACTTCTTTGCTGTAAAACACTACTTATAATATGTATAGTGAGTGCCTATAGTAGTGCTTTTAAACATTTTTAGCAATCATCGTGCATTTTTGTGGGTTTATTGGAGCTATATAAAATGTTAAATTTATAATGAATATTTTCTGAAATCAAAATTATGATAAGTGCTGTGACAACGCCAGAGTTGAAAATTGAAAGCCATGGTTCGCCACTGGACAGTAGACGAAGATTGTTTATTTACAACAGCGTTGGGAGTTTTTTCCGCGCGCCGGGATTTTTGTATCTCAGCTCCGCGCGCTGAGATGTGATTGTAACTTACATTTAAAATGTGTGTTCTTTTTGTATAATAAATTGATGCATGAGATGTTAATCGTCCATGTTTAGTGCTTTTCGCCTTACACATTAGATTTTATTAATAGTGAGCCAACCGGCCAAGCTGTTACAGTCTATATATATATATATATATATATTGAAAATGGAGGTTCCACCGAGATTTGAATGCGGAATCCAGCGATAAAAAATATTGCGTGGAGGAACTAAAAGGAGGTATTTCTTTTTATTTAATACAGTACGTGCCTGAGATTTTGTTGCCGCCTTGGCAAAGTTAGGAACTTAGTGTTTGCTATTAGGCTAAACTAGTTGAAAGTTTTGGATGTATATTGGGGGGGCCAAACTGGCTTATATGCATCGGATTAAAATAGCAGTTCACAAGTACCAGGCTGACTTATTTTTATCTAGAAACTCTAGATTTGGTTTCGTATGTGTAATAATTAAATTGTGTATCCTCTGTTAGTTCGAATTACATAAAGTGTGTTCGTGTTTCAAGTGTATCTAATGCCAAATTGGCTATTTAAAATCTTAAAACTTAAGATAGTTGAGATATTTTTTAATGCCAAACTGGCGATTTAAATTCTTAAAACTTAAGATAGTTGAGATATTATTTTTAATGCCAAACTGGCGATTTAAATTCTTAAAACTTAAGATAGTTGAGATATTGTGTAATGCCAAACTGGCTGAAATAATTAAATGAATAACGATTCATGTATTAAAAATCGAACTGATTTTTAAGTAAATTGTGTTTGTGTTTTGTAAAGATAAAGAATATTTTATTTTGTATTGAATACTGCTAAAGCCAAACTGACAGATATTAACTGTGTATTATAATTTATTTGTGCAATTTAGAATATAGTAGTGTTAGATTCGGAATTTAATATGGCTTATCTTGGCCAAGGCCGGAAGGAGGACTTGAAGGTGATTGCGAGAGAATTAGGGGAAAATGTAACAGAAGACTTAAAGGTAATTGATCTGCGTAACTTAATTTTGAAAAGTAGTAATTATGAGGAAGAGTATATAAAAGAACTTCTTTCAACTGTGATCAGTGAAAGAAAAGAAGAAGAAAGAAAAAAGAAAGAAGAAAGGGACTTTCAATTGGAAAAACTAAGATTAGAGAAAGAAGAAGAAAGAAAAGACAAAGAAGAGGAAAGAAAAAAGAAAGAACAAGAAAGAAAAGAAAAAGAAGAAGAAAGAAAAAAGAAAGAAGAAAGGGACTTTCAGTTGGAACAACTAAGATTAGAGACAGAAGAAGAAAGAAAAATGAAAGAAGAAGAAAGAAAAGAAGAAGAAAGAAAAAAGAAAGAAGAAAGGGTCTTTCAATTGGAAAAACTAAGATTAGAGTTACAGTTAAAGGAAAACAAAAACTCTGAGGATTGTATTAATTCTAGTACAGATTTTAGTTCTAAAATTGAACTTCAAAAGCTAATGCCCAAATTTGATGAAAAAGGGGGTGAGATAAGTTTGTTCTTAGAGCTTTTCGAACGACAAGCGAAAGTTCTCAAGGTACCCCGAGAAAAGTGGGTCACTAAATTAATTGGTGTTCTGCCATTAGAAATTGCTCACTTGATAGCTCGTGAACCTGAAGAACAGGCTAGTGAGTATCCATATGTTAAGACCTTATTACTTAAGCGTTTTAAGGTGAGCCCAGAGAAGTTACGCCAAAATTTTGTGAAACTGCAAAAATCACCAGACCGTACTTGGCAGGATTTTTACTACGAGATGAAAAATTATCTAGAAGGCTGGCTAAATGGTTGAAGATAGAAACCTATGAACAATTAAAAGAATTGATGATCGTTGATCAGATAAAGAAAAGGGCACCGAATGAATTTAAAGAAAACTTTTTGGATCATTGGACATCCATTACTTCCCCAGTTGAACTTGTAACCAAGATTGACGAATTTGAGGATGTGAGAAAGTGCATACGGGGTAAAACTCCTTCGATGAGTTACAAGGATCAAAGTAATAAAAAACCATGGCAATCGAAACCTTGGAAGGGAAATAGCCAGAAAAAGGAAGATACGCATGCCGTAAAAGAAATGGAAAACTTCCACAAGGTTAAGAAACCAGATCCCAACTTCGATAAGAGGAAACAGTTTCATTGTTTTGAATGTGGGGATACCACACATATCAGGCCTGATTGCCCTAAACTCAAAAAGAAAAACAGTATAGGCAGCGTAAACTATATTAAGAATAAAGTTGATGAAGACCTATTAGCTCCATACACCATTCCTGGTAAAATAAATGGGACTAGCATTCCTATACTTAGAGATACTGGAGCAACTGTAGATGTAGTGTGCCAGAAATATGTGTCGCCTCAAAGAATGACAGGGGAACATGTATGGGTGCAACATTTACGGAACGAGCAGATGTCTTGCTTGCCTTTGGCCGAAATTGAAATTGAATGCGAATTGGGCCATGTCACCACTAAGGCAGCCGTTCTCAGAGATAACTTGGACCAAGGGAGGTACATCCTTGGAAATAAAACCGCCTCTCTGTTAGAAGAAATTAAAGATGACAGTAGGAAGAAAAAGGAAACTGTGAACGCAGTACTTACAAGAGCGCAGCAGAGAAAACATCTTGCTGAAGGAGGAAGCTTGTCAAAATCCCAAGAAGAGAAACTTGAAATGTCCAAAAAGACAGAGTTAGAGAAAGAGGAAGAAAATGATCGTCCAAGTACAGAAGTTCAACTTTTGCCAGAAATTGATGAAACTGAAGTTATTTTGGACTTGGTAAAAGTCAATTCAGAAAAGTTTGCTGAAGAACAACAGAAGAGCAAAGATCTGGCTCCGTTGTTTACATTAGCCAAAAAGGCCTCGACAGAATCAAAAGATTTCAGAATAGTTAAAGATAAATTACTGGTTAAGAAGAAAGTCGACAAGATGGGGAAAGAAGTTGATATACTTGTGGTTCCTGAATGTTTTAGGGAGCAAGTCAAAAGCATGTGCCACGAAGGAACGTCGGCTCTTTTAGGAGTCGCCAAAACAAAGGACCGAATGGTGAAATATTTCTTCTGGCCGAATTGTTACAAAGAAATAGAGGAGTTTGTCAAAACCTGTGATGCTTGTCAACGAGCCGGCAAATGTGATGACAAGAAGAAAGCCCCATTAACTTTGGTACCTGTCATATCTGAGATTTTCAGCAAACTAAATGTAGATGCTTGTGGGCCCTTGCCCACTACACCAAATGGAAATCGTTATCTGATTACAGCTATGTGCATGGCATCCAAATATCCAGATGCAGTAGCGGTAGCAGATATTGGATCAACGTCTGTAATTGATGCATTATTGCAGATATTCAGTCGTATGGGTTTTCCGAAGGAAATACAAACTGATCAAGGGACCTCATTTATGAGTAACTTAACTGTAGAATTTTTCCAGAGATTTGGAATAAAAACCATTAGAAGTTCTGTACACCATCCTCAGACTAATCCAGTCGAACGATTCCATAGGACCATCAAAAGAATTTTGAGAGTGTTATGCATTGAAGCTACTAGTGAATGGGAAAGACATGTTCCAGCAGCTCTATTTGCCTTAAGGACTGTCACACATGAAAGTACTGGATTCAGTCCTGCCGAGTTAGTACATGGAAGAAATCTAAGGTCACCGGTCACCCTATTGTACGAGCAATGGTTGGAGCCAGATGAAGAAGGAAATGGAGTAGTTGAATATGTGTTTCAGCTAATCAATCGAATGAAGAGAAGTCAGGAGTTAGATGAAGAAAAAATGGAAGAAATGAGAGACAAACGAAAAAAATTGTATGATCGAAATGCTGTTAAACGAGTATTTCAAGAGGGAGACTTGGTGTTGATCTTATCCACTTGTAGACCAAATAAACTGGCAGTTCAGTGGAAAGGACCTGGCAAAATTGTTAAGAAGTTGTCAGAAACAAATTATGTTGTTAGCTCAGAAGGAAGACAAGAGAAAAATGAAGTTTATCACATTAACATGCTAAAACCGTATTACAAACGGCCAGAGCTTGTGAACATCTTATGGAGTTTAGATGACAACGAACCTGCGGAAATTGAAGATGATTTTCCGAAGATTGAATCGGATCCTAACATATTCGATTTCAATGAAATAAGGGAGAATAGTGCTTTAGATAAGCTTTTAAATGAAAAACAGCAAGAACAATTGCAGAAAATACTGGTAGAATATGCCAAATCGTTTTCTAACATCCCAGGGAAAACAAACGTCGTCGAACATGACATAGAGCTAATGAACGATAAGCCTATTCGTATGAAACCCTATCGTATGTCACCTAGACAAAACGAGATATTGCAGTTAGAGATCCAGAAGATGTTGCAATACAAAATCATTGAACCGGGTGAATCAGATTATACATCACCCATGATACTAGTTGAATCCCCAGGACGAGATCCTCGACCTTGTATAGATTACAGGAAAATCAATGAAGTTACTAAAACCCAATACTTTCCATTGCCTAACATAGAGCAAAGAGTCGAAAGAGTTGCTGCAGCAAAGTACATTACTTTGTTAGATCTAACGAAAGGATATTTGCAGATTCCTTTAAGTAAGAAGGCCCAGAAAATAGCTGCATTCACAACCAACTTTGGGGTCTACCGTCCGTTGAGAATGCCGTTTGGTCTGAAAAATGCCCCATATTATTTTAGCAAAATGATGTCGGACTTGCTACATGATTGTGAAAACTTCGCAATACCTTATTTAGACGACATTGCTATATTCTCTAAAACTTGGGAAGAACACTTAGAACATCTGAAGAGGGTTCTTGACAAAATAAAAAGTGCTCAATTAACCATCAAGCCCAAGAAATGTAAATTTGCTCAAAAAGAAGTCCAGTACCTGGGACACCTTATTGGGGGAAGGGAAAAAATCACCAGCAGAGTTAAAAGTACAAGAACTCCGAGAATTTCCGACTCCGACTTGCAAAACAGAGGTTCGAGCTTTCCTTGGCTTAGCGGGGTACTATCGACAGTATATTCCCATGTTTTCAGCTATCGCCGCCCCTTTGACGGAGACTCTCAAGGGAAAAGAACAAAAAGGGAAGATAAAATGGAATAATGCTTGTGAAGATGCTTTTCGTATATTAAAAGAAAGATTGTCAAGCAAACCAGTGCTTTATGCACCTAACTACCAAAAAGAATTCCTGTTGCAAACTGATGCATCCGACACCGGTCTAGGCATAATTTTAGCACAGATCGACGACCAAGGAGAAGAACATCCGATTCTATATATGAGTAGAAAACTCAAACCATCAGAGTGGAAATATTGTACCACTGAAAAAGAGTGTGCGGCTATAGTGTATGCAGTGAAAAAGTTACAGTGTTATTTAGATGGTCATTTACCGTTCATAATACAGACCAACCACAACCCACTGGTGTGGCTCAAAACCCATGCCGGGAATAACCAGAGACTTTTGCGATGGGCCCTGGCGTTACAACCCTTCAATTATAAAATTCAACACAAGAAAGGGAAAAATCACTGCAATGTAGACACCTTAAGCCGGCACCCATATCCTACTTAGTTTCTATTAAACCATGTGACTTTGTAATGTGTATAAAATTTGATCCCTTGTGTAAACAAATTGTTTTGTATTAGTTATAAGTTGCCGGAATATATTTATTTCACTGTACTACTTTAGAGTCTCATGTTTAAGTAATTCTTTATGTAATAGTATTTTGAGGTATTCTGTTTAAAATTGATTGAATTTTTTAAAATTGTATATGATTGTAAAGAATTATATTATGTTGTAACTGGTACATTGTAAAGTGCTATTGCGGGTAGTCTAAATTGTTAGGGACTTAATAGCATTAAATAAAATTTAAATAGGGAATTGGCACAGTACCGTATTAGGAAAATAGATGTCTTTGTCTATGGCAAATTTGGAGCTTATTTCCTGAACATTATGGAACTGAGACATCTGTTGCCTTCAGCATCTGAACTAGTAACAAGCATGAACTTATCCTGAGTTCGGACAAGTTCAACACTGGAGGGGGGAGGAGTTTGTGACAACGCCAGAGTTGAAAATTGAAAGCCATGGTTCGCCACTGCACAGTAGACGAAGATTTTTTATTTACAACAGCGTTGGGAGCTTTTTCCACGCCCGAGATTCGGAGTTTTTTCCGCGCGCCGGGATTTTTGTATCTCAGCTCCGCGCGCTGAGATGTGATTGAAACTTACATTTAAAATGTGTGTTCTTTTTGTATAATAAATTGATGCATGAGATGTTAATCGTCCATGTTTAGTGCTTTTCGCCTTACACATTGGATTTTATTAATAGTGAGCCAACCGGCCAAGCTGTTACAGTGCATACTAATATATTTAGGCACTTACAGTTTTATTTATCTAAAAAATATATAATATATTTTTTAATATTTTATAGATAATCTGACAAAATCGGAACTATTTTATACAAAAGTTTTCCCACATTTTTATTTCACCCTTTCTAATTTTGCGCCATAACTCGTGCGCCTGGAGCAGTTCGCTCCAACTGCTCAACGCCTATGATATATATATATATATATATATATATATATATATATATATATATATATATATATATATATATATATATATTATATATATATATACAGGGTGAATTTTTTTAAACTGACACTACTCAGAGCCATCTGTAGCGCGATGTATCAGCCGGAATTCCACCAAAATTGATAGAGGGACTAAGGACGACATGGGAAAGAGTTTCCGTGACAAAAAAAGTTCCAAAAGTTGCCGATAGGGGATGATATGGCGCTGTTGTTGTCGGAGTACCCAATAATTTGCATAAACGGCAAGTAAAACATCAAAATACAAATTCACGACTACGTAGTCGACAGCAACGCCAGTATTTTGGGCTATAAAGTGCGGAATCTGATGCGCCTTCGTTTTACAGAAGAAAGGGTCATCAGTCGCTTTTTTCCACTTGCATGGCCACCTCGCTCCCCGCACCTTACCCATGTGACATTTTTCTGTGGGGTTACTTAAAGTCTGAGGTGTAATTTGGTGGAGTCTCGAACTTGGCGGCCCTAAAGGATACATTTCCCGGACATTGATGAACATTCCTGGTGACATGTTACGCTTGGCCGTTGAAAACATAGTATCCAGGATGCAATAGGTCGTCCAACAGGACTGTGGTCACATTGAAGGAGAGAGAAGTGAATTTCCTGCATAAAGTGGCGTTGTAGTGAAATTTCTTTGTTATTCATTTGTCTGCTTACAACTTTTCTGGTATTCATCCCTTACCTTTACAAGTCGAAATACTGGCGCTGCTGTCGACTACATAGTCATGAATTTGTATTTTGATGTTTTACTTACCTTTTATGCAAATTCTCGGGTGCTCGGACAGCAACGGCGCCATATCTTCCCCTATCGGCGACTCTTTTAGAACTAATTTTTTTTCTCATGGAAACTCTTTCCCATGTTGTCTTTGGTCACTCTGTCAATTTTGGTGGAATTCCGACAGATAGATCGCGCTACAGATGGCTCTCTGAGTAGTGTCAGTTTAAAAAAAAATCACCGTGTATATATATATATATATATATATATATATATATATATATATATATATATATATATATATATATATATATATATATATATATATATATATATATAACCCCCTTAATGGCCGTTCTTACAATAGGGGTATGAAATTTCCCGTTCTAAAGATGGAGTCGGAAAAATGGGCTCCGTAAGCTAAAAGTTAATGGTTTGTTTATTTTTCACTATCGAAGAGGTCGTTCTTCTTGTCATTTTGTGCAGCGCAACGAGATCAGGCACGCGGCTACCACGCTCATACTCAGCAATTATCTCTCATTTTCTGTTCTAACGTGATTCTCACAATTTTTCTTTTATACTGATAAATATCACTACAACAACTTCTTCAAACACATGATAGCTTGTAAGAAAATTAAAATAACTATCAAATGAAAAAAGTACAAAAAAAGAGGTACAAGGTGAAATATGTATTTTCCGCAAAGAGCACAAACTACTATGAGAATAGCCAGACGGCCTCTCTTTTCGGCCGGAGAGACTTGTGGGGGCATAGTCTTGTCTCATACATGTTTTAGCATGTGTGACTGTACCGAAGCAATTTTTTCGTGTCGAAATGCGACGAGTACCGAGCAAACGCCAAGTATCGAATTCTACGAGTACCGCGTTATGACTGAAGATATACATATATACTACCTGGAAAATCGCACTTCGCTACGGAGTATATTCAAATTAAATGCAACGGTCAATGTATGCAATTAATGCCAAATATATATATATATATATATATATATATATGTGTGTGTGTGTGTGTGTGTGTGTGTGTGTGTGTGTGTGTGTGTGTGCGTAAGTAAGTAAGTACACCGGATCGCCGTAGACCCGATGGTATAAGCAACTCATAATATTAATGCAGACACAGATTATTGTCCATTTTACATCTCGTTTAATATAAAATAAATATCTAGAATAATAATAATGTACATAAGTTTATTCCGAAGAACTCTGATAACATTAATGAGAGCGGGGTTCATAACCACAGTTCACTCCAGACTCCACGTCTCCTCTCTATTCCCTTCGCTCTCCAGTTCCTCAATACCTCGTCATGGTCCTGTCTACAAAAAGCCCTGTCTAATAGTATTTTTTCATTTATACCTTTTTCTCGTAAAGTTCTCGGAGGTTCCATCGTCTCATGTGTCTGATGCAAGCCTCTCACAGCTTTTCGTCACCTGGTCACCTCAAGGGCATACGGTTCCTTTTTGTCAGCCCAACAACCCGGGGCCTTGCATTGCCTCTTTGTGCGCTGATGGTCTTTTCCTAACGATCTCTAATGATCTGTCGATTATGTTTAGGAATGACCCATTTCCCACTTAGGGAAGTCGGCGCCGCACCATTGACTGTTTAACGGTCTACCCGATTCCTTTAACAAATAGTCACATCTGTACTGGATTTTCCAAAATTAGGATTAGGTCTGTTTTCAGGCTATGTGAGAGTCTCACATATGCCCTACCCTTTCAAGGAATGGAAACAGGTCTTTGAGATGTTTTCATGACTCAGTGACAGACCTTCTAACCGTAGATTATAGTAGAGCACTACAATCGACTAACAACAATACTTTAAACTTGTGAAGAGGAACACTTTGTAGGCATAATAATACACATTTTTACAGGTAAATGACCCTATGTTTTCATCTGGGTATGAGATAGCAATTCATTGACATGTAACAAAAATTATTTTTACACAATTATTCATTATTTAAATTATATTAATCCATTATTCGTTGTCCAAAATTATTTTATACAATTATTCCTAATATCAAATTCTTTTACACTTTAGACTTAACACAAATTTATGATATACTTATTTCTTATATCTTTACTTTAAATTATACTAGGACGAAGTTATTACCTTAGTCCTTCACTTTAAACAAAACACAAAATATATTATTCATCCAGAAATCACATATATTCAATGCAATAATTTCTACAATAGTTACACTTATGATTCCTTTTTTCCCAAATTCTTTTGGAATTACTTGACTTAATCTTAAACAGTTACACATACCTGCTTTAATGGATTTTTCCCGGTTTTTTTGGGAACCACTTTAAATTATTTCTGATGCTTTCTCACATAATATCATCAAGATAAAGTTATTATTTAACCCTTCAATTTAAATAACACAATACAAACCGAAGCTATAACTTAGCTCTTCTCGTTAAATAAAACACAAACCAACGTATTCACAGAGCAAAACAACAACAAAAAAATCACATTTTTATACACATTAATTCTTAATACCATTATATTCACAAATTTAATCCATTTTTCTTAGAATTCATAAATATTAGTTATCAATACAGTTAAAAAAATACACATTTAATTACATTTTTCCAGAACTTCTTTGGAAACCACTTAAATTATCTCTAATGCTTTTTTTTCTAAGAATACCATCAACACCAGATTATTCTTTAACCCCCACACGGGTCATTTTCCCTAGCTAGTCTAGAAATGCCCCTAAATGTTTTGATCCTGGCAGATGAGTTAGTTTTAAATCCCATCTTTGAAGCGCTAGTTTCCCATCTTGTCAATTTTGGACTTTTCGGAGTTGTTACTGTAAGAAATTTTAATGGATTATGATCGGTAATTATTTCCACCTGGGATCCATAAATCCAGTTCTCGAATTTCCTTAAATCAAATAGGACTCCAAATGCTTCTTTTTTCTATCGGGGCCCAATTTTTCTGTTTCCGTAAGTTTTTGGCTAGCAAACGCGATAGGTTTATAAGTTCCGTCTTTCTCTTTCTGAGTTAA
The DNA here is from genome assembly GCA_907164885.2 of Dolomedes plantarius. Classification (NCBI taxonomy): domain Eukaryota; kingdom Metazoa; phylum Arthropoda; class Arachnida; order Araneae; family Dolomedidae; genus Dolomedes; species Dolomedes plantarius. The sequence continues at coordinate 118,567,359 of OU015496.1, read as the reverse complement.
ATGCGCCTACACTTCGATTTGATGCATCAGTGTGGACCTGAAACGGTCGAGACATGTCTGGTGTTGCCAAAGATGTTATTTTGCATAATTTTTCCTTTAAGCTGTTAAAAGCTTCCTCAGCTTCCTTATTCCAAGGTACTCGGTTAGAGATATTTTTTGTTGTCAATGCGGTAAGAGTAAACTCAGTTCTGCGAAATTATTTATATATGACCTATAAAAGGACATTAATCCTAATACCGAACGGACGTTTTTCTTTGTTTCAGGTCTTTTTAGTTCTCTAATCGCCGCAATTTTCGATTCATCCGGTGCATGTTTTCCCGAGCCTATCATGTGTCCTAGATACAATAACTGATTTCTGACAAATTTACATTTATCTAATCTAGCCGAGAAACCTAGCCTTGTCAGTTCAGAAAATACCGCATTAATATGTTGTAGGTGTTCCTGCCATGAATTGGGGAATATTATTATGTCATCGATATATGCCTGAGCATATTCCTTATGGGGTCTTAAAAAAAATCATGGTTGATTGGAAAGTGCTTGCTGCCCCTACCAACCCATATGGCATGGTTTTCCATTGATAAATCGCATTATGCGTAGCAAATGCCGTCAACTGTTTGCTATTCTCCTCCATCGGAATTTGTCAATACCTCCTTATTAAGTCGATGGTTGTGAGCCATTCGGCCTTGCCTGCTACCCATAGTAACTCTTGTGCTTGAGCCATAGGGTATGCTATGATCTTAGTAGTAGCATTCAGTGCTCTAAAGTCACAGCACAGTCTTATGCTCGCATCCTGCTTAGCTACGCATACGATGGGGTGTGCTATTTCCGCGTTGGAGGGTTCAATTAAGTCGTGTTCCAATAATTCCTCAATTTGTCTATCTACTTTCTTTTTATAGATTTCGGGAACCTTGTAGCAATTGGGTTTTTTTCAGTAACCTTGGTATTAGTTCAATTCTATGAGGGTGCACTAAAGCCGGTTTAATTTTTCCTGAAAATAGACGCTTTTGTTTATCTAGTAACCTTTCTATCCCCAATTTCTCGTTTTCTGATAAATGTGATAGTTCTATATAGAGAATGTAGCTCACTTCTACCCAGACTTGGGTGTATATAATTTGAAGTGGCCCTCTAAATGAATTTGATGCAAACACAGTTTATACATGAAACAATGTTTATTGAATTCGTTGCACATATAGAATTTGCTTTTACAGCAATAAGCATACGTACTACTTGTACGGAATATATATATATACAGCTTTCAAGAACAATATATTTTTCAATACTCACGAACCGTAAGTCAAACCAGCAATTCTGCCACGTAAACTTTGGGCCCCCTAAGCACTAGCTGAGGATAGTACTGGAGCTGCAGACCTCGTAGCTCCCTATCGCTTATTTATCAGCTTTAACAACCTTCTTCAACCCTAACCACCTCTTTTTAATTAATGACGCTGCATGGTATTTATACTAAGCGCGTATGCCGAAATTAGCATATCTAAAGCAGCTTCTTTAATTCATCCACTCAAAAGTTCGATTCTTGTGAATCGAATCTTGTGTATACCTTACATCTACTTGTGTGCTTAGCGCCTCAAAGGGTTTAATATCTGACTGAATGGGGGCATTTTCTACTTCCCCAAACTCTTCTCCTTCAAACATGATGTTCAGGGCGTTGGTTCGACTCACGAATTCTTTTATCTTATTTTGATAAAAGAGTTCATTTATTCCCATCTCGGAATTCCACAATATACGTATGTGGGAGGTTTATCTTATTTTGATAAAAGAGTTCATTTATTCCCATCTCGGAATTCCACAATATACGTATGTGGGAGGTTCTGTTAAATTATAGTTCCTGGCCCTTTCCATCAAGCAAATAACTTATTGGTAGAATCTGCTATCAATACGATATCTTGGTCCCCCACTTTATATCTTTTGTTGCTAGATATCAGATTGTAGTAGTGAGCTATTTTCTCCTGTTGAATTTCAGCTATTGTTCCTGCTTCCTTTGCAGCTTTCGCTAGCCTGTTTCCTAACTCTTGTAGGTATTTAGAAAGAGGTTTCATGTTCAGCTGGGTATTTCCAGTCTTTCCCCTCCAAGTGTTTTTTAAAATTGATAATGGACTTTCCGGTGGCCTTCCATACAACAATTGGAACGGAGTGACTCCCGTAATACAATTGGGAATTTCTCGATATGACTATAATAAGTAAGGTAGTTGTTTGTGCCAGCCCCTCTTGTCCTCTCTTATAACGTGATGAATCATGTTCTTTAATACCTGATTAAATCTTTCCACTAATCCATTTGCCCGAGGGTACAGAGGGGTTGAGAATCTCGGACTCGACCCTAGCCTCTTTTCAAACTCCTGTGCGAGGGAGACATTAAAGTTTGTACCATTATCCGAGGCAATGACACTTGGAATACCCGTTCTGGTATATATTTCTAATAACACTTCACACGTTGCTTTAGCTGTGAGAGATTTAATCGGGATTGCCTCCGCCCACCTAGTATGTTGATCTACTAATGTTAGGACATATTTGTGTCCCGCAGAACTAGCAGTATCTAAAAGCCCGATCAAATCAATATTTACGATTTGGAATGGGAGTTCCTGCCTAGACACTCACACAATCGGCGTCCTATCCGCTGTCCTAATATTTCTCCTCAATTGACAGCCCTCACAACTGTTACAATAATCCTTTACCTCCTTACTTAATCCCTCCCAATAAAAAGAGTACCGAATTCTTCCTATTGTTTTCTTTGTTCCCATGTGCCCTCCAAATGGTGAGTCATGGGCTAATCTGAGCACTTCCAGTCTTTTTTCCTTCGGGATTACTAACTGTCCGACAGTTTCTCCCAAAACCTTATCTTTATGAAATAATAACGAATCAATAATATAATAATTTCCTTTTCCTATCCTAGCCATGCCCAATTCCCGTCGTAAAGTAGGACACATGTCCTGTTGTTCCTTAAATCTCTCCACCGGGTCTTTCTCGTGATCTAATCCATTATTTCTAACCTCCTTCTGAGTATCTGTACCCTCAGCCATATTTTCTTTTATTTTACTTTCCTTTTTATCTTAATAGGCTTTGTCGGCAAGTGAGTAGTTCATGACATAATTAATTTCTACCGCCAATTTTTTTCCCTAGGAGTTTTCAGTCGGAATTTACCTCGGGAAGGCAGGGAATAAGATGGAAGACTTACCCCCGAGCTACTGGAATCTAATCAGTAAGTGGCTTTATTACTGTATTACAATTGCAGTTCAGATTTCTTGCTTACTTCTGCAGCTAAACGGTCACTGAATAACCTGCCCATTTTGAAGCACCTGTGTCCTTTTGAAGCTCCTGTGTGAAACATCCTGTATCTTAATCCTTACAGCGAGGGCTCGATTTAGAAAATTATTGACTGTAGGCACAACTCGGGATGGGGGCTCCCTAAGACTGATGTGGGCGTACAATTTCCAAAATTGACACACAAAAAAGAAATAATCATGAATGATTGTGAAAGTACCATTTTACCAAGAATGGGCTATTTGAAGCGTAGAAGCCTAGAACATTATCAAATAACAAAAAGCAATACAACATATTAACTTCATCATTAAAACACCAATACAATGAACAAGAAAAACTTATTAATCCCTTATGTACACTATAACATACATATGATGAACTATACATATAACTATACATGCGATGAATCTATCAATCAAATTTGAAAGGTTATAAAAAATTGCTATTAAAAAAAGTAAAATAAAAAAAAATTGAATTGGAATTTTTTTTTTTTAAATAAAAATTTTTTTGGGCCCCCAACATCCGGGGGCCCCTAGGCCCGGGCCTACTGGGCCTAATGGAAAATCAGGGCCTGCTTACAGCTGGTAATCCTACTAATCCTTACAGCGAGAAGTTTTTTGTTAATCCCTGGCCTTATCATTTACAACTCGGACTCTGTTTTTCTTGGCCACGATTTTATTAATTTTAAAAAGCCTCATAGAAAAGTCTATGATCACACAGCCTTTTAGTGCCAAACTACCCCATTTTAAGACTGCTACCCTGTAAATACTTAACTTACTACCCTGTAAATACTGACTGGAACAAGCTTGAAAATTCTTAAATTGCAGAAGAGCATTCATAAATAATTGTGTTCGCACTTCTGTGCGTTCATTTCAATTCTCTTCTGCAATTTTAGTCGAAATTTAACCAATCGTTACTGTCGAAATTTAGCCTAAACGTTTGATAATGGTTTCTAATTGATTTTATTTAACTGAATATTGATGTTTTTCTGTTTGCTTAATTTTCCTTCCTGCTCTTGCTGCCTTATTGTTCAAATGTTGACTTGATGGAATGCTAAGTCCCTATAGAAATTATTTTTACTGTATATTTTATTCGAGCAGAAGACTCCGAACCAGTCGCTGGATCATCAGCGCCTAGGTCTCGTGAAGAATCTCAGATCGAAGGAGGTGAGTTAAGTTCAGTTTTCATGCGTTTTGTCAATAATTAAATATCATACTTTGCACATAAAATTTTTGTGCGTAGTATAATGCTCAGAGGAATAAATCTCATAAATATTTCTAAACGAACAAAAGAGATGCAACTCTAAGAAAATTAAACTAAGAGGTTAAGACCTGATTTAGCGTTGTACGCAGAAGGAACTATAGTTAAGCCTTGTAACGTAACGCAAGTATAGGGGTATTTTCACAAGACCCCACAGTGTGAACAAACTCAGCTGCGTGCTTATCGAAATACCATTTTCCAGTTCCTATCGTTTTGAACACGCGTGTGGGCGGATAAAAAAAAACGATACCGGCAAATGCCGCTAGAATTTTTAGCCTGAAAGTTAAGCCCAGGCATATCGGTTTCTCGAGCAAGATGAGGGAATACCTGTTTTGAAAAACAAAAGCGTCTCCCATCGCCTCGTAAAACTGTCTTTCGTAGCAATAGCTCAATGCGAGTTTGACACTATAGCGCAATAAAGATGGCCGAAATATCCGTCGATAAGAAAGACTGTCACCAGCTGATTCGCACGGCCCCTGTTTTCGGACGGAGTTGCCTTCTGAGGAATTCCAAGACATGCTAACGAAGAAATATAGTCACAGACTTGGTGTTTTTCGAGAGATCCCCGTGTAATAGCCAAGCGAGGCGGCTGCATGTTTTTTAAGATCCTGTGGGAGGCTGACCGAGTCTCGGAGCGTACTGTTAAATTACTCTGCACTTAAGTTAAAATTCACCTGAATCTACTGTACTAGTTTAATGTTAATTTGTTTTGTTTCTTTGCAATTAAATCTATTAAGATTTTTCTTAACCCATGGCCTTATCACTTACAACTCGGACTGTGTTTTTCTTGGCCACGATTTTATTAATTTTAAAAAGCCTCAGAGAAAAGTCTATGATGCCACAGCTTTTTAGTGCCAAACTACCTCATTTTAAGACTGCTACCCTGTAAATACTTAACTTTAAGAGAAAACGTACGGATTTCTATGTTATTTTATTAGAAATCTTATAATTGTTAAGAAAAGAATGGTTTTTGGTGGAACTTCTCAAAAAATATTGTGGTGATCATGGGTTCATATCTTTTTTGTTTTCATTGATCAAATGTTTTCTGTATTGTGAAATGTCCCTTATTGTCTTTAACAGAATTTCGAGCGCCTAGGTCAAACCCATCTGCACCTCTTTCAGAACCCGAACCCAGCCGAGGACCTTTAGTTTACAAGTATTCTTTTCAAACCTTTATCTTTATTTTTGACTTTAAAAAATTTTACTAATCGTATGTTTTTTTTATTACTCTTTCACATCTATATATATAACAGTTCCATAACTGACTGACTGACTGACATATAACGCACAGACCAAAATGTTGGACCTAAAGGGCTGAAATTTTGCATGGCGATTTTTCTCATAGTGTAGGGGTGCAGTAAGAAAGATTTTTGAAAAATTCTTTTTAGATTTTTTTAAAATTAAATATTTAAGTTGTTTTTGTAACATTCTTTAAAGTTTGTATTTAAAATAATAATTTTAGGGTTATAAAACTTACATCACAAGAAAGATCATAAAAATTCCTTTAAAATGAAATATTTTTCGAATCTTTACCTCCATTTTCTGATTTTTGGTGAATTTTCAAAGATTAATTTTTTGAATTTAATTTATTAAATGCTGATCCTGTGGTTTCTTCTCTTTTTGGGATACTTTAAACTAATTTGGCGTTACGTGCATAACAACGAAATAAATTGGCAAAAAAAAAATTGTTTTTCTTCCTAATGCGGCAGACGATTGGACATTATGCAAAAATATATTAAAACACAGTAAAAGAAATGTTCCTCAAACTGTACTATATTAACTGTACTATATTCTTTAGTATGTTCTATTAGATTTAACTTGAATATTTTCTTCTACATTATTTTGTCTATAAAAATATCCTTTACGAGTTTTTTATAAATATATTTTTGGGGGCATTAATTGCATACATTGACCGTTGTATTTAATTTGAATGTATACCGTAGCAAAGCACAGGTATTCAGCCTAGTTATATATATTTCTTTAAACGATTTCTTGTGGCCAAAAAAAAAAATAATAATAATAATATATAGAAACAGATATAAAGCAGAATATGTAATGAGCCCACCTCAGAACAAGGCACCGTTCGGAAGAAGAGTTAAAAACTGAAGGGGGAATTAGGGCCTCTTCACGAAGAATCCGTCAGCATCAGCGTTAAAGATTCCGTTGGCGCTGATTAGTTAAATGGGTTAATGATTGGTTGAAAATGTCTATGCTGATTCTGACGAATCCTATGTGAACAGGCCCTTATGTGATTTCCGCGACCAATACGTGTAAGTATGAAGTACTATCATCTCGAGGAGGAAGTGGTACATCTCTGGGAAGCGAGTCTAAATAGACCATTAAACCGTTGAATGCAGTGGCGGAGGAAGAATTTGGAGGCCCCGGAGCGAAATCTAGTTTTGAGGCCCCTTTGTTCTTAATATTGTTAATCACTATTATTTGTTATTAAGATGTTCTCTCACGGTCGAAAAGGAAATTTTATTGGTTAGTTATTAGGTAGTAAAAATGTGTACTCCGTTTGTCGTTCGACGAACAGCAAATTGTCTCGATGAAGTTGGTATCTTTTCCTGAGGTTCGCAGAATGTATCTCTTATTGAAGCTGCTAACTTTCGGAGGCCCCTGAGAATCGGAGGCCCCAAGGGCGTGCCTCTTGCTCCTGTGCGATGATCCGCAACTTGTTGAATTTCACTTAATGAAAGATTACCACCAATAGCCCAGTAATAATTACAAGATAAAAAGAACTTTTTATATACCATGTTTTTAAATTTTCTGTTGAATCATATAAACTTCACAATTCTATGTATTAATAAATACTTTTTTAAAATTTTTTTGATGAATTATCCCATCAACTTGAAAGAAAATGATCAAATGCATAATCAATCGTTTAGCGCGAGAATTGGAGGTTAACTTGCGTTTAACTTTTCGTTCCCATCCCGGCCGATAGATAGCTGCACCATTCTACAAAACAAAATTAACTGAAAATGAATTCAATTTCTGCTTAAAGATGGCTAGAAGTATTAAAATAATGCATTGTCACCGTGTTCTGAGCTATTCTAAAAGTTTCAAATGTCTAGATAGTCGGGAAGTTAGTTAAAAATCGATTGCAAGATTTGTACTGGACAAACACACACACATAAACAAACAAACAAGAAAGCGAGTTAATAAAAACATGGTAAAAATAGGTTTTATGGCTTAAACAAAAATATGAAAGTTTTGAAAAATGGTAGAGATGTTTCTTTGAGCATACTGTTGAACATACTAAAAGTTCCCACCGATCAGAGTTGAGCTTTCGCCGCCATCTTGGAAAATGTGTAGACTTTTTTGGTTTTTTGCAAATAACTTGAGAAATATTGAATTTATGTAAAACAATTAAATACAAAAATTGAGGAGCGTTAAATTATGTACAAAAAAGTCCCTTACATTTTTTTCATAAATCTAACACGAACAAAGATAATTGACTTTGAAAGGAGCGGACTATCACACCTGAGACGCGTGGGTAGCAGTCGTCCCCAAGATCCATTTACTGAGGACACAATCAATAATTCCTGTGTCATGAGTGAGCTCACCGGTGCTTTTCATGCTGCGTATCAAAATTTGTTCGATAGTCATTTCTGACCACACTCCACTCCAAAATTTTCCCGTTCTTCGAACTGTAAAATATCCTTCTTTTACGAATTTGTCATACTCTTCAGTACTCATTTTGGACTTACGGCAGAGCATATCCTGCAGATACAAGTGGCAAGCTTTAGCGCACAAAAAAATGACCGCTTGCATGACAAATTGGGATCATTTGATAAACGCAAGGAAGGTGATCATTTCAATCACCCGATCGTTTTGCGCAAATATATTCTTTCAAATGGTTTACTATTTCAAAGTACTGAACCCAGAGGACTGCTATAATAACTGGCAGTGACATAGAATGAACGTCGATTTAGGATACCTGACATATGAATATGACTTTGAGAATGAATTGAATATGATTCCTCATTCTTTTTCACAGCCCACCCAACCTCGTATTCGAGGATGTTTATGAAGCCTGCGTAAAATACGTTGACGAACACTGGTTCTACAATAAAAGATTCCTCGACGAAATGAAGCTTTTAGACGTCATAAACAAAGTTGTGTTTTACGTAAGTTATAAGACAAAGACAAATATAAATTTTGAGTTTTCTTTAGAAAATTTATATTTGTTGATTTTTTTTAAATTCTCCTTTTTTTTTTAAATTGGTGAAATCTTAGGTAAACTTGGAGATGTAAAACGTTTTAAAATGTACGATTTTCCTGGTTTGAGTAATATCTGATTTTAGAACGACACACGGGCGTACTCTGGCCACATTTGTTTGAACTATACATATATAGTTCTTCCATCCGATGCAGAACAATATGGAAAGAAATGTCGTAAAGGAGTGCATCCTCTCATTCAAAAGGGGTGGGGGTGGGGGGTGAGGGGGGTACATTGAGGGGAATTTCGTTACAGCTTTTCGGAAATCGTTTGATTGCGTACGCTTTTGATACAGAAACAGCTCAACAATCAAGGGAATGGCGCTTGAAGGGTGAAGCAAGACCGAAAAGACCACGCCAAAGTCGTTCAAAAAAGCAAGGTAATATTGATTGCTTTCTTTGATTGTCATGGTGTTGTGCATTATGAATTCCTACCAACTGACCACACAGTCAATAAATATTATTATTTGAGTGTTTTGCACCGTTTGCGTGAAGCAATTCGTCGAAAACGACCTGAAAAGTGGCGAGAAAAATCATGGATTTTGCCCCACGATAAATGGCCTTCTCACAGTGCAATTATTATTCGTGAGTTTTTAACCAAATATTCAACAAATACGGCCCCATAAGCTCCGTATTCACCTGATATGGCACCGTGTGACTTTTTCTTATTTCCAAGGTTGAAATTGCCTCTTCGTGGAAACCGTTTTGAGTCCATTAATTCGATAAAAGAAAATTCGCTACGAATTCTGAAGGCGTTTTACAAAAACGAATTTAAGGCATGTTTTGATGATTGGAAAAAAACGTTGGTAGAAGTGCATAGTAGTCGGAGGAGATTACTTTTAAGGAGATGCAAGAAATTTTGAGCAATAAATTGATAACTTTTGTTGTATGCCACCTTTCCGGGTACATTTTGATCACAGTAGTAAATGTATTATGAGAAATATTAGCCTGTATATCTTAAACTAATAATTATGTTGCTGATAAAAGTATCAGGATAGTTATTTTTACTAAGCACTATTTTTAAAGCCTGTGCTTGATTCCATATAGCATAGTCAATTTATTCAAACTTATATATATTTTAAATATTCTTGAAGGGCGCAGTAGCCCAGTTGGCAAGAGCAGTGGGCTAGTGATCTGAAAGTCAGTGGTTCGATGTCCGTCGCTGACAAATTTACTGCCGTGTACACTAATGGCGGCTGGTGCACGTAAAATCTGTTGTGGCTGCAATGTCCTCAAAGTTCTCAAAATTACCCCTGGAGATGCGGGGTCAAGTGCTCTGGTCTCGTCACTTAACTCGGTTCAAAATTACGGGACTGGTCCTTTGGCCAAGTCGGACTCCGACCCTTGTGGTGCCAGTCAAAACAGGAGTCGCACCTTCATCGCCCATATCCTACGGGACTTGATCTGATTTTGCTGTCGGTCAAATGACATAAGCAACAACAACAACAACAACAAAAACAAAAATTATTGAAATGACTTGCAAGAGAAGAAAAATATAGCTGCCCTTTTCAGACAAAAAGGGCAACCACTCGGTATCTCTTAGCGTTCATCCCTTGTGAACAAAGAAATTGCAATGGTAGGTCATCCTGGCTTTTAGGATAATTACAATTACCTCTAGAGGTGCGGGGTCAAGTGCTATGGTCTCGTCACTTGACTCGGTTCAAAATTACGGGACTGGTCCTTTGGCCAATTCGTTCTCCGACCCTTGTGGTGCCAGTCAAAACAGAAGCCGCACCTTCATCGCCCATAGCCTTCGGGACTTGATCTGATGTTGCTGTCGGTCAAGTGGCATAAGCAGCAGCAACAACAACAACAACAGGATAATTACTACAATAAGTTCCTCGCTTGGCTATATCATACATCCGGATTACTTTATCTTTGCACCCCCACCCCCACCTTTTTATTGGAATACCTGGATCAGATCTGTACTAGGTTTACGAAACTGGGCGACCAGAAAATGGCAATTTGTAGAAGCGAACCTCACGACAAGCTTCCAGGAACAAGAAATAATGTTGCAATAACCTTCCAATGTCTATAGAAATGGCGAAAATAAAGAAAATGCGCACAGACTAATTTGCAGGGGGAAAAAATAACCGCTCAGGATTACTTATTCTATTCAATGATTAAATGTTGTCTTTTTGTACTTTTTAGTATAAACTAGAGACTTTCGGAGAGAAAAGGGAAACGATAGCAAAATCTGCACCGTATAAGAGGGGTAAGTATGATTATAAACTATTTCCCCCCCCCCGATGATTTCATTTCTGACATTGGAATACAACTGATTTATTTTTAAAAACGAGAAATGTTTTTAATAATATGCGAAAACAAAACACAACTTCGAAAAGAAAATAGAAAGTCTTCTAAGTTTTAACGAAACACACACAGTCATTTTTTATTTGACCCCTTAAGATATGACAAAGCACTCCTTGCTTGGCGGAGCCAATTTTAAAAATGGCCAGTTGCAAATTGTTCTCCAAAGTACCAGGAATACATGGATTCAGACACTTTGTAATCTTTGTCATCTTGGACCTAGGCATTTTTATATACTATAAACCATGGGGCGGCAACCTGCGACCAACGAAATTAACAGTTACTTTTAAGTTACTATTTACTGAAGTCCTATGACTTCCCCTTAAAAACTTCGTTATATAGAAAATTCATTAAAAGGAAATTCAATAGAATCTGATATTACGAAACCGTCAAATGAAGTTAAACTAATCTTGCCTCGATTCTATGATAGAAATTTGTTTTCCTGAATCAATCCCCACTCTAAAAAACCTTACTTCCAAATAACGTCACAGTTCCTTTCTAAACTTTAAGTACCTTCAAGAAACCCCTTAAGAAAGTTCCAAATTCTCTTTCGAGCGAATCAAGCAGGCCTCACTGCTAAGCTGAGTTTTTTCGTTCACTTGTCGATTGGCGCACCAACCCAAAAATTCCTCTCAACATTCATCTGAAAATAAACCAGCTTCTTCTTCGATAAATTTACACCGTCAAGGTTGAAAATTCAGAAGTTTTATTTGCCAACATCAAATTATTAGGATGAAACCTTCATTTACTACTATCCAAAGCAGTTCCAAGCAAGTTCTAAAAATAAAATTAAAAAATTAACGGACGAATTTTCATTAACTACACGCCATAGCAACATATATTTCAGAAAAACAACGAACTTACTCCTTACATCTTATTCATATATTATTAGAACACACAAAAATGTTGCCAAATACAACAGACAAAACTTTACAGAAATAATAAAGAGTAAAAGAACCGTCGCTATGGGAACCAGTTCGCTTAATATATCCACCTTGTAAATCCGCAAAATTATGCCCTCTGTAATATTCAAATCCTAAATAACATCATAGCTTGCGCTTTTCTTTTTTTTAGGCTACAGAAATGCGGCGCCAAATAACAGAGAAATATATTGTAATGATTCAAGCGTAGAAAATTTAACCGGACTTTTAATCTTTCTTAATTGACATGGCGTCATAATTACATCACTGACAGACCACCAAGTATTATCGGACGAATGCTCAGGGTCGTAGACCAGTTTCAGAACCGTTTCAGACCAGTTAGCCAACTTTGTTCGCTATCTGTAATATAAATTATATTACTTTTTGTAAGAAGGTATTATGCTCGTGTAACACTAAATTTGTAATAGAAAATTTTTAGTCTTCCCCCAATCGAACCCTATTATTACCTCCATAAACTGCCCCTGTCCCTTCAGTTTTGCACATATGGATAGAGGGGGTGAATACGAAAATCACAGATTTAAATTCATATATAAAAGATGCACCGACCCCTTCAGTAAACCATAAATTAGTAATTTCCACCCTTATTCACCAGGTGAAGTGACCGACGGGCCGGAATACGGTCAACCTCCAGAACCTTGGGATATGGACGTCATCCATCCGGACCTTTTTAACGACTGCAAAGTCACGACTATCGTACCTCATACGGAAACTGTCCGCCGCTGTCCGAAATGCCAAGGCAGTGGAGAAGGCGTCTGCCAACCTTGTAACGGAAGTGGGAAAGTAAGTGCAATAGTAATAACTTCGTAAGAACGTTTGACTTTAAAACCCCTTACCAGTGATGCCCGAACCCAGTTCGGGCAACTGCAATGGGCAATATTTGTGATGCCCCCAGCTCAGTTCGGGCATGAGAAAAATTAAGCGATTCTTTTACGTGATGCCCGTTTTCCTTTCGAATGGATTATTTTACTATTTTCACAATAGATTGTCCTTCGTTTATTTCATTGGGGAGAAATGGGGGTGTGGTCAGTTATAAAACCGCGAATTGGGAATGAGTGTGTCGCACTGTTAGTCGGAAAAAAATTTCCATTTTTGGTGCATTTTTCTGAAATATATGTCACAGGTAAGGGGTTAAATGTCAGTATACACGTTCAGCATAAGGACCTCGTCCTCCAAAAATGGGTCAACCGCTATGATAAACAGTATCGTGCCTTTAGGTTCTTCTTATTGTTTTTCTGATTTTGGAGACTATTATATACACACCAAATCCTTTTCAATCCTTTGACGACACAAAAATGACAACATTTATTTACAATTAAACATAAAATATAGCGATTAATAGGAGCTGCACAAGACTACTGCATCTTGTGAGCCGTTGCATAACATTCTCCTTTCTCGCGTACTCTCCCTTGGCCCGGACGATGACCGAATGACTAGGGTGCTGGCATTCGGTACCAGAGTCCCACTGTGGGTTCGAGTCCCACTGTTGGCATGGATGTTTGTAGACTTTCGGAATCGGCTTTAAGCAGTAGGTCCCGGTTCTAATTAGTCCTCGTGTAGCAAAAATTGACCGTAGCGCTCTCAACCAAACCATACTTTCCCTTTTTTCTCTTTTCTCGCTGTAACATATTCCCGTGCCTGGTGTCAAAGCCGACACGCTAGGTAGCTTCACACCGGTATGTATATTGATCAAACAGCTAACTAATAAGAACTTTGTTACAATAATAATAATTTATTTGGAATATTCTGGATTAAAATACTTCACGATTAGGTCGTGTTCTGGAACATCAATTATACACTAGTAGGGTCCATTGTAGTCTGCGATGCACGTTGAGGATAGTCCACTCTGCTTGCTGGATGAACTGTCGTTACAGATCGTCGATCAGGCCTTCAGGGAATTAGGCTCTAATCGCAGAAGTATCTCCGTTGTAGGGAACGGATTCCACTCGTCGGAACCGGCTGGATTGAGCAAAACTCGAACTCCAAGCGTAATCGATCTATTTATCACAGAGTAGTAGACGGCTCGTTCCACATACTCTCACTAAAGAAGCTAGCTGCTTCGAAATTATAGAAGATCAAGTTTTGATCTTTAAACGATCCTTCTCAGCGAGAAAGAGGTCTTCACACTTCAGAAACAGAATCGGGATCGGCCTAGGATCTGGATCAGATCCAACAACAAAATCAGTCTCCGACTCTCCAACTCTCCCGAATCTTCCTCTTGTAAAAATCTCCTGCATCCGCTTTTAAAACCTTTCCCTGGCGGGATCTATAACATCCCCGCTCCTTGAATCGGGCTCTGATAGGTTCTTCCTTTCGGCCCGTGTGCAAAACGATACCTGTTTTCATATCGTAATCGCACCGGTGGATCATTACTGTTTATCATCAGGAGGAGGATCTGCTTTTGTATTTTAATGTCTAGCCGCCGAGACATAGTGGCGACTCGCTATTGTAAGTCGCTCCTCACCTGCAAGTCGAACGCCTGGTTCTTTTGCAAGCCACTCCTCGCTCGGGGGAAAATATTGCATCTTCGAAGTTCGCCGGTGGGCTTACTCTATTTCAAGCCGCGGTTAATAAATTTCCTGAGCCATAAGGAGGGGAAATGTCACATCACGTTCCCCCAGTCCGAGTCAGTTGACCCAGGGGTATCGAGCTTATCTCCCTTCCCCCTCGAACTAACAGTAACGTTCGTCGGTCGAAGCTCCGGCTTGGCTACAAGTATCTGCAGACAGAACCACAGAGAAGCTGTCACCTCTGACAAACAGGGCCTCCAAGAAAGAAGACTGAAGTTTTCCAATTCATTACAGTACGAGGGTTAAAAACAATATAGTAAGAAACTCATATCACGATACGTAGTTTAGAAAATAAGTAGATGCACAAAGAAAGCGAACAGTACACAAGTCAGTCAGGCGCTAGTAAATCGAAAAGCTTCGAGGGCAATTTGTACATTTAAGAAGGAAAAATTTGCACTAAGATATATACGTATTTATCGTAACTTGATACTTTGCAGTGCCATCATTGTAGTGTAATGTTTGACTAGGAGCGCTGGTTTAAGCGAAAATATTGGGACCTGTGATCCCCCCACTCTACCAATCAGAGGATTGGATGCGTGGGTGCTGGGGATCGTCGGGCTGTGAGTAGAGTAGTAGGACAGAAGGGTAGCGTCTCTAGTAGGGATCGGAGGTCTGGCGAGATATTGCAGGCTCGTCTCACCTCTGGGTAGTTAGTTATTCTGTGATTAGAATATTCTGTGAATGAGTTAGAGGAGAGCGTCTCTTGTAAAGATCCGAGGTCTGGCGAGATATAGCAGGTTCGTCTCACCTCTGGTGTGTTAATTATTCTGTGATTAGAATAGGGACAGAGAGAGCGTCTCTGAGAGTGTTAGGAGGCCTGGCTAGATATAGCAGGCTCGTATCGCCTCCAGTGAAATAATTAGTTCTGTAAGCAGAACAGAGTTGTCTGTAATTGTTATATTAAATGTTCAACTGTAAATGAATTTATGTTCGTGTAGTTAAGAGAGACTCGTTTTTGCACTACCTCATTTGTCCCCGTGCCATATAGTAAAAGAACCTAAGTGAACCGGTGAAAGAAAGAGGGTTCACGACATTGGCGCAGCCGGTAGGATGGCATTTAAGGGACGACGTTAGTGTTTAGCTAAGGTCTTCGTGATAGAGTAGTTAGCTTAGAAATTAGTGATTGTTTGATAGAGTGCTTTACTTGAATAAAAAGTGTGGATTACCTGAATGAAGTGATTACCTGAATGAAGTGAATAGTGAATTGCCTGTGGATGACTAGGAAAGGACAGGTAAGAAGATTGAAATTTTTATACTTCATAGTTTGAAGTTAAGAGAATGTTTAAGGTCTAAGAAAAGGAGACTTCAAACTTCTTTGTGAGGAGATTGGGGCTGAAATTATCTCCAATGCAAGGATTGTAGACCTCAAATATAGTACAGTGATTTCCGCTTATGAGAATCACGTTTGTTATTACTGTTTTTGATTCTTATAAGCGGTTGATTCTTATAGCCGAAATTTAGGTTTTTGGACAGGCACACACACACACCTATATATACATATATTAGATAATTTACCATAACAAACTCTTTAATTTACGTTAATTATCTTTTATTAAAATTATTTTTTATAATTTTAAAAATACAACTAAATTTCTAGACCTATAAGAAGATACACATGATTATAGTAAGAGAAGAAAAAATATCGAATATTTATAACAACATAACTGCTTAACAGTTTTAACATTTCAACTACAGGAAGGGAGCAAGAAAATGTTTTCTATGGTAGTTTGACGTAATGAAGTTTTCAGGAGGTATAAACAGTGTTTATACCTCTTTCAATACTATTAGTCTCAGAAGAAGATTCACCTTCTAGCTTACGTTTCACGGTTTGATAACGTGCTGAATCTTCTAATGTCACGTTTGCCTAAGTGATAGTGGACACTTCGCCGAAGATTTATGTGTTTCAGGGTCCAGGATGTCGCGACCACGATGTGGGAGGTGAGAAAAAGAGTCCCTATTTTTGTTTGTCAGTGGAGAAAAGTGAAACAGGACCCGGGCGAGTAAAGATGCCCCGGGTCAAGCTAATGGAACAGTGTTGTGCTTAAAGAGTTTAAGGGGAAACTATTATGTTATGCCTAACAAAGAAAGGGATGAATTTTATGACTATATTCCAGCCCATCTTATCAATCTTTCTTTAAAGAAAAAAAGAAGGAACTTCGTGCCTTTTGAGGGTTTAAGTGGCTTTTTCGGAAAAATGAATGGAAAGCGAAGAGTGTAAACTGATTCTTAAAACCGGTGTATTGATTCTTTAAAGCGAAAATTTTAACATGGAAATAATACACTCAAGAATCAAAACATTATGACCACCCCTACATTTTGCAATGCATTCGCCTGGATGACGTGGAAGGCACGTGATCAGGTGGAAGTGGTATTTAACTGCTACTGGAGAGTCTGAAGAATCATTCTTTCACTTACTTCTGTGTGTGATGGGAAAGGCTTCGGATCTAAGCGACTTTGATAGAGGGCAGATTGTAATGGCTCGAAGGCTCGGAACAAGTATTTCCGAAACTGCACGACTCGTGGGTTGTTCGCGACCTACAGTTGTTAGTACTTATGCAAAGTGGATGAATGACGGTGAAACCAGCAGTAGATGACATGGTGTTGGACGTCCACACGCTATCACAGAAAAAGGTCGTCGGAGACTGTCTCGCATGGTGAAGCAAAACCGGAGCCAGACAGTGGCTTAGCTGACAGACCAATACAATGCAGGGCCAAGTAGAATAGTATCGCAGCACACTGTTCAACGGACACTGTTGGATATGGGGCTACACAGCAATCGTCCCACTCGTGTGCCTTTGCTGACCAAGCGTCATCGCCAACTGCGCTTGCGCTGGGCCCGGGAACATCGCGACTGGTCCATGGATCAGTGGGAGAGAGTTGCCTGGTCAGATGAATCACGGTTTGTCATTCATCACGCCGATGGCCGTGTCAGGATACGCCGTCTTCCAGGCGAACTGTTACTTCCTCAATGTACAGTAGGTCATACACAGTAGGTAGTGGCGGTATTATGCTTTGGGGGACGTTCTCTTAGGCGTCTCTGGGACCCGTGGTTGTGGTAGAGCAGACCATGAATGCTACAGGGTATCTGAACATCACTGCGGACCAGTTGCACCCTTACATGGCCTCTGTTTTTCCAGCTGGAAATGGAATGTTCCAACAGGACAACGCCCCGTGTCACAAGGCTAAAATTGTGTTGGAGTGGTTCCAGGAACATGATGCTGAATTCCAGTTAATGTCCTGGCCGCCTAACTCACCGGATCTCAATCCGATAGAACACATTTGGGATGTCATGGGACGGCAGCTCAGAGTTCATAGACCACCAATTCGCAATATCTCGGATTTGCGTGACAGTTGCTTAAACATCTGGTACAATCGCGTTATTGATTCTTATAAACAGTTGATTCTTATAACCACTGAACAGGAACGTTCCACTGAACGTGGAAAGCGGTGGTTACTGTATTATGGGAAGTGATAAATTTAAGAGAGATCCCGATTTCGTAAAGGGACTAGCAGAGAATATTTTAGAAGAGAGAAAAACTATGGAAGAAGAATTAAAATTAGAAAAGAAAAGAAAGTTTGAGCTAGACCTTTCTCAAATTCTGGCTGGGAGAAGAAATTCGGACCAGAGTATGGCCAAAATTTCGTGCACTTCCCCTGAACGGGACATGAAAGAGACTGAAAGAGGAGTGCCATGGAATATCGTGAGAGTACCTGACATCCTTTTCGAATCATTTCCCGAACCCCCAGAAGGGCTCCGAATTTACGAGCGGGGTGGAAATCTCTCCAGTGCAACCCCTCAACGGACCCCCAATACCCCACGTTGAAAGTAAAAAAGATACAAAAGGGAGGAAGATGGTTGGTGAGAATCCGATACGTGAAACTAAGCCGAAGGGAAAAGTTAATAAAGAGGTTCGAAGTAGTGCAAAGATAAAGAAAGGGTGTCTGTCTGACGAAATAAAATCGATCTCCTTGGGTGAAGTTGACAGCAACTATATTTCGAATGAGGGAGAACAGAGTTCATTGACACTAGCTGCGGACGAACTAAGTATAAGGGGAGAAAATGAACTTTACTTTCAGCCTTTCTCCGATATTTGAAACCAAGCTTGACCGGAAGTGATACGGAGATAAGGAAAATGTGTGAAAATGTGTGTTTCTGAGGTAACAGAAGTAATTTCTTTGGACGAAAATGGAAGTGAAATTAATGCTAAGGAGAAGGAAGGAAAATTGCTTCTTGTGAGTGAATTGGAAAATTGCTTCTTGTGAGAAAACGAATCGAACAAGTCATTGCAAATTGTGTAGAGTGCATATTGAGCGACAGAAATCGAGGGAAGGGCGAAGGTTTGCTGAACCCTATACCCAAAGAGAGTATTCCGTTGAGCACTCTTCATTTAGATTTTGTTGGACCTTTACCGTCAACAAATAAGAGCTATAATCATATTTTGTCCGTTGTTGATGCATTTACAAAATTCGTCTGGCTTTACCCAGTAAAGTCTACGTCAACCCAAGATGCCTTGCAAAAGTTGAGACTGCAACAAGCGATTTTCGGTAATCCTTCGAGGGTAATAACAGATAGAGGTGCGGGTTTCACCTCCAAGGACTTTGAAGACTATTGTGCTCAAGAGAAAATTCGACACGCATTTACAACTACCGGCATTCCACGGGGAAATGGACAGGTGGAGAGAATTCATTTGACTTTGATCCCAGTCCTAGCCAAATTGTCCATTGAAGATCCTACCAAATGGTACAAGCATGTCGCAGATGTCCAGCGGATCTTAAATAGCACGACGTGCAGAAGCACAAAGAATTCACCTTTTGAGCTCCTCACCGGTGTAATAAATGAGAAATCGAGAGGATCTGAAGATCGTAAAAATTCTCGAAGAAGAAGAAACGAACTGTTGATGAAGGACAGAGAAGATATAAGAGAAGAGGCGAGAAAGAGCATTCTAAGAATACAGGAAGAAGAAAACAGAAAATGCGTATAATAGATCAAAGAAAAAAGGCGCAGGTTTACAGCGTTAATGACCTGGTGGCCATACAACGCACGCAGTTTGCAAGCGGTCTAAAGCTAAGACCAAAGTTCTTTGGACCATACCGAGTAACAGCAAAAAGGGCAACGATTCGGTACGAAGTGGAAAAAGTAGGACAACATGAAGGTCCCGGTTGCACTTCCACAGCAGCTGACCACATGAAGCCCTGGTCGGTTCCAGCTTAAAACTTTGCAGATTCTGAACATTCCATTTTTCTTTTTTCTTCTTTGTATTGTATTTTTCAGAGACTTTCAAGATCCATAGTTTGATGGTGACTGTCGTTTTCGAGGCCGAAAACGGGAGTCAGAATACCGAATGTGGAGCGAGTTACTTTTAGCCCCTAGAGGGCCCTCCCACCACTTCCTGTTTTGAAGGACGAAATACGCCAGTTGGAAGTACGCTCTTGCGGAGGAGAGATCGCTTTGCTCGAGTAGGAGCTAAGAAACCTCATTTCATTATATTATATGTTTACGTGTCTTGTGTCTTGTGATAAATAAACCCTGTGAGTGTGCATGAAGGCATCTTTCCTCAGTTCCAGCACACCCCACATTATATTATATATATGTGTGTGTGTGTGTGTGTGTATGTATATTATATATATATATATATATATATATATATATATTAATATATTATATATATATATTATATATATATATATATATATATATATACTAGCTGTTCACCCGGTGTTGCCTGGGTATTTATTTATTCCAATTTTTTATTAGACAGGAAAAAGAATGAATTCTACTTATAGTGTAAATTCGAAGTAATTTTTTTTCCCTTTCTCCTAATGCTGATGGTCACTGAACTTACACTTAAACAGCATCGAGAGTGTCACTATTCCTCTCAGCGACCCCGAAAACTATGGTTCGATACTACTCTCGATCATTTTGGGCATTTAATTTTCCCCCTTCTCCTCCCTCCCCAGTGTTTCTTCCCAGATTGTAAGTCATATGTGTACCAATTTAGTTAAAATTGCTCCAGGCGTTCCAGAGTGATGCTGGAACATACAAACATACATCCATTGTACATGTATCAGTCATTCCCAAAGTGGTCGATATAGATCTGAAAGGGGTCCATGCCAGTGAAAAAGAAAATTGGGGGGTGCATGAGATGTAAATGGGGGGTCCACGAGTTAGACAGGCCGACACCAAAATTTTGGCTTCTCGTAAATGTAATAATCCGCCTAACACACGATAGTACCTATGTAGGTATATACGTTATAGGAGTACTTCTTATAATAGATAGATACATTTCGTAATTATATGTATATTTCATAAAATTGTGTAAGAAATTCTATTCACTTTTCGGCCGCAGTACGTGTAACTTGTGTTGTGACATCATGGACTTTTGAACTGGAACTGTTACAGCGAGGGCCAGCAGGGGGCCGTTATATTGAACTTGCCAGTTTTCCAATTTGGCGCAGACAAACTGCAAGGATGATGACCTTTCAGCCTACGTTCAACATTTAAATGTCCTTCACATAAACTTTGAAATTAGGTTTGAAGATGTATTGACTATGGAAATACCACAGTGGATTATCAATCCATACGGTGACATTGAAGAAATGGATGTCATGTTACAGAACTGATCGGTATAATCACCAACGAAGAACTTAAGGTGCAGTTTAGAAAGGGATATCAACAATTCTGGCTTCAAAAGAGACATACCTGTTGCATATCCTGCATATGAACTATCGCGAGAAGGTTTTTGATAGCTTTTCCATATTCATACCTCGTGGAAGGGGTTTCAGCGCGGTTGTCAAATCTCCTTACAAAAAAAATAAAATAAAAAATAAATAAATAGACGGATTGGAAATCACTTGCCGAGGAGCTTTAAAGTTAAACCTGACTAAATTGAAGCCTAATATTAAATTTGCTATCAAAGCATCAGGCTCATCCCTCCCATTAAAAGCATTGATTTTGCTGTGTATTTATTTTATGTAAAAATGTTACTAGATTTGCATTTTGTGCCGTTTTAATTAATAAATGTATAACTATAAAACTTAACATATATATATATATATACCGGGTGGCCATAATTAAACTGACAGTGCTCACAGTGTTCTGTAGCGCGATCTATTTGCGAGAATGACGCACATTTTGTAGGAAGATTAAACAAGACGGGGGACGAAGGATTACGCGCGAAAAAATAAATTAGTTCCAAAAGTCACCGCTAGAGGAATATTTGGCGCTGTGTAATAGAAAATAGAGTGTTAACAAATGCAATTAATACGGAATAAAATTACCTTTTATTATGCACAATTCTTATTTAGTTCAAGTGCAATATGGCAACACTTTTAAAAAAGCGTAAAATCTACATAAACACCGATAAAGTCTCGTGATCTGCAATATCACGTACGCTGAGCAGAAGAAGAGGAATTTGTAGTATTTGTTCTCTCTTTCGTCGGAAAACGCAATATTTAAAACGTGTCATGAAGGATGGTTTAAAATAAAAATAAAATAATATGCAGATTTTTAACTTTGAAGGCCGGACTCGATTACGAAGCTCTCGCGTCACAGCCAATGGGGTTTGTAACAAGTAATACAACAAGTTTTTAAGATGTACGTATTTTTTCAGCGAGTTGGGTTTTAAGCAGTAACTATTCTGACGAGTGAGTTGGGACTTTCAGCCATAGTGTTAGTAGCTGTTTTCGCAGCAAGTTTGATATTAGATGTGTTTGCGGACGAATTGTCGAGCCATTAAACTTGTATCCTTCATTCTTCCTATAACTATCCCAAGCTTTACCCATTCAGTATAAGTAGTTTTTTTTCAAAATTTAAGTAGGTTAATTTCGCCCGTTCATGACACCGCTTATCTGTATTCTTTTTTGTTTAATGGTTAAGTTTTTGTAAATATTTTTCTTCCAAGCTATTGGATCAAAATCGATCCCCTTTTTTACTATGTTTTTATGTAAAATAAGAAAAATAAAGGCATTTTAGTTAGCCTCATCAAGTCTACTTTCTTGTGAAAGGTTTTTTATTCAGAAAATTAGGTATGGGGCAAATTATGCCGTTTAATCCACCCAACAAGTTCTTTATTCAAATTTCACGTTACATCCATTGGCACTGCCAGCTGCTTGGGTTTTAAAAGCAATGTGTTACGTTTCGAATCATCGGATTGAAAGTTTATGTGCAATGTCTCCTTCTTTAGTCGAGGTGCGTTACTGGTCAAATTCTTTTACCTCAACCAGTGAACGCGTCAGCCGCTCTCGTGGCTTTTAGAACGCACAAAAAATGCGTAAAGGTAACGGTCCTGTGTCATTAATAGGCTAAAAGCAATGTTGCGACGTTGAGAAACACGGTCTCTGAAGGTTCAGTCAGGCATAGGACGAAAACCTGTACCACAGGATACAATCGAAGCAGTTGCCACGGCGATTGTCGACAGAGGACCAGACCATATTGCTGCCAACCTCTAGCGCTCGTGATTAGCTCGGAATATGGATATGCCTTACAGTACGGTATGGAAAATCTTACGAAAGATTATCAACTCTATCCGTACAAGATCCGCCGTGTACAGGGAGTACTGTACCCCGACCATGATAAGCGATGACTTTGCTCTCACCTTTCTTGCCAGAATGGAGGTGGATGATACTTGGCCGTGGGAAAATCTTATGGGGAGACGAGGCCCACTTTTACCCTGCATGGAACTGTGAATACCCAGAACGGCCGAATTTGGATGACAAATCACCACATGCAGTCACAGAAATTCCCTTAACATTCACCAAAGGTAACTGTTTGGTGTGGGTTCACAGCGGAATTGTATCGTAGTCCATTCTTCTATGAGAACATTACCCCGACAGGTTACCGGAAACCTTTTCTGTTACCGGAGAGAAATATCGCCACATGTTGAACAGCTTTGTCATTCCGGCACTTCAGCAAGACAATGCCTGGGGGGAAATCATTTTCATGCAAGATGGAGCCCCTGCACACGTTGCTGTAGGGTGCAACAGGCTACAGACAGGAAATTCACAAACAGAAAGAGTCATTAGCCGTTACTTTCCAACTGCACTGGCCACCTCGGTCGCCTGATCTTACCCCATGCGACTTCTGGCTATGGGTTACCTTAGTCCAAGTCTATCAAGGAGTGGTCCAGGAACTGGCTACGTTGAAGGATAACATATAACGGACTGTACGGGAGATTCCTGCAGACATGTTACTTTCTGCTGTTGTGCATACTGTGCACAGAATGCAATATGTGGTCCACAACAACGGCAGCCACATTGAACCTCATTTGAATGCAAAATAAAAGGTAATTTCCGTATTGATTTGCATTTGTTAACACTCTATTTTCTATTACACAGCGCCAAATATCCCCTAGCGGTGACTTTTGGAACTAATTTATTTTTTCGCGGAATCCGTCGTCCCCCGTCTTGTTTATCTTCCTACAAAATGTGGCGTCATTCTCGCAAATAGATCGCGCTACAGAACACTGTGAGCACTGTCAGTTTAATTATGGCCACCCGGTATATATATATATATATATATATATATATATATATATATATATATATATATATATATATATATATATATATATATATATATACTATTTTAAAATTTTTCACTCTACAGTAAACCCTCTCAAAGTGAGTAGCTCTTGTGTTAGCTTCAAAAGCACTTTGAAGTTGATGATTTGTAAAAAATCAGTATTAGGATAGCAAGGGTCTACCCAAAAGAAAAAAATTGGCACGGGGTCTACGGGACAAACAAGTTTGGGGACCTCTGACATATATATATATATATATTTATACAGATATGCTAGCAGGAGTACTCGGCGATGCCCGGGATTCTAAGAATGTTTGTTTGCCAAAATCAATTTAAAAATTAAACACAGCATAAATAACATAGTATAACAATACATGCAAAATAATATACACATCATTAAATGAAAACCCAACACAAAAAATATACAAATTTTATAACTAACTCCTCGGATTCAGCTAGATTCAGCTTTCATCATTGTACCAAGATCTGAAAAGGAAAAATGTCAGTGTCTTTTGGCCTTGTGAACTCTGCATGAAAAATCAAACACAAGTACAATAAAATAGTCTAAAAAACAGCGTGTGAACTGTTATATACATCAATAATATAAAACCCAATATAAAAATATATAACTTTATAATAAACTCCTCAGAATTCAACTAGATTCAGCCTGTCATCATTGCTATTAAAAAACCCCTGAAGTTACAGACAGAATTTTCCAATAGAACCATGAAATGACTCCTGCACTTACTGGATTGTAAACAAAAGCTGCACCTTGTAATTCTCAACTTGTAGTTCTCACACTTGTCTTGTTCTTTCAGCTCTCGCTACAGCATGAGCTATGTGATCACTTCCAGCCTTCGAAATCGGTGTTCTTTCAGATCTTCACATTTCGAGAATCTTGTTGATGGCCGATAATATTTTATTCTGTGTGGAATTTTTTTTATTTCACCAAATCGAGCCCTTTTTTGTGCGGCATTTTATTTTTTCAATTTAATAATAAACGAAAAAACCATAATGAAAATAACGATCGCTTATGAAGCTACCGACGCCGACGGTTTTTGTTGGTGAAAATAACGTTCTTTCGGTAACTTTCAGAATATAGCTAACATCGTGTGTAAAACAACCCACCTGTGTTCCACTCATTGCTACTCTATAAAGCTCAAAAGAATACAAGAATAAACGATATTAAAATATAAATTCTATTAATTAAAATAATTAACACACACAAATGTATAAATTACACAAAAGTTTATTTAAATTTTTAATCTGTCTAAATCTTCAGTGAGGAAATATTTTCTTGGGCATTTACAGACATCGTATATTTCACATTTGAAAACACGCATTTACTGAACATCGTCTTAATAACAATTTTTAAAATGAATATGCAAACAAAGAACGTGTGTTGTAAAACAACGCAGTAACCGAAATATCTTAAAATACAAATGTTTGAGTATAAAATCTGACTTCAATATGCTTATTTATTATTACGAGGTTTAATCATAGGCTAGCGTTGCTTCTAACTTTCTTTTTTTTTTTGGGGGGGGGGGGCACAGATTAGGGATGGGACATCGAAAGCAAAGTATCAATATGAGTATCGATTTAATACTCGGCTTTAATATAGATATCAATAATATATCGGCACAAAATATCGATATTTCAGAATATCGACGATATGTTCAAAATATAAAACAATATTTCAAAATATCGATAACACATTTTCCGTTACTATGGCAGTCATCGTGTTCGGAGACATGATTGTATAGTAAAATAAATATATATATATGGTAATAGTACGACAAAAAAATGATCGTAATTTATTCAATAAGGAAATATCATTTCAATAAACAATATTTTATCAATTTTAAAAGTTCTATTTAGAGAAAGAAAGAAATCCTAGTTTGGGTGAAGCATGGCACACTGAGTGTATGTAACAATTGGAAGGAGATGTTGGAGATAATCGGTTTCTGGGTCCGAAACCCTACAGACAAGAAGCTTTTGTACTTCACAGTCCTTTATTTGGAAATGAAAAAATTAGCTTCCTGCACCACTGCAGTCTTTGAAATGGACCAGAGCCATACTGGAGATTACATTTCTTCAAGAATCCGTCATATCCTGCAGTAGTGGGGTTTGAAAAATAAAAACTAATTCAGTGGTCACTGATGGAGGATCGAATATGGTGTAGCGTCGTGAGAAAATCGCCCCTAAGTCCTTGAAATATGTGTGGTCTTATATGTAAGAACTCGCTCGACTAAAGAGAAAAGGACACACTGGCCATCCCAACAGTGGCCATTGATTCCACTAGCTGTTTGAAAGAATGCATTTGAAGAAAAGATGACTCCGGAAAAAAAGGGATCTTTCTAAGACGATAATATGTGTCTTCTCTTTTGTATATTCCAGGAGAAAAAAAACCCATTTTATTTCAGACAGTGTGGCGGAATGCGGAAGGCCCTTTCCCAGCAGAGCACTACGGCAAGACAGGTGGGGTGTGTGAGCTTTTATATAGAGATCCGGGACGGTGTTTTTCAAGTTCGGAGCGAGCTGTCAACGGGTGGCCCCGAGGGAACCGGAAATCCGTGGCCCTGCGGATGAATGACATCAGCCGGTCTTCAGGAGAATAAAGAGAGTTCTCGCTCTAGGACCAGGGCAGAGATAGCGAAGTATTTTGGACGTTGGCGGAACTGAGGGCAGCAACGGGTTTGAGCTCTGAGGAGTATTTTAATTTAGGCTAGACTGAGCCATTTTTTGTGCGATGAGCCTCGTCAACGCATCATACACTTGTAACGTGTATTTACTACACTTGTAAATATTTGTACATATTCTCATGTAATCTAGATGTCCTATAAAGGACCTTGTTTTAAAATTTAAATCAAGTTTCTGGTCTGTTTCTGCAATGAGTTATGATACGGTTCTGGTTGCTGTGCGCCATGCGACACCACAATGGTTAAAGCCGTGGAAATTGCTTTTGGTAGAAAAAAAACATGTAATATGTTTTGCCCATCTCCTCAATTTGGTCGCTTACCGTTCAATTGAAGCCGTACCAGAGCTCGTGCCACTAAATGGAAAGGTGAAGAAAGTGGTGACCTGGTTCAAACACAGTGTTCGGGCTTCATATGAATTGAGAGCAGAAAGTAATCTGAAACTCATGCAGAGTGTGGAAACACGGGGGAATTCTACATACGAAATGATCGAGAGTTTTCTAAGCCTCAGCTCAACACTCAACAACATCATCCACCGACACATCGGCACCAAGCATGACAAAAGCTGCAGAGAACCAAGATTTGCAGGAATTCATACAGCTTCTTGAGCCTCTTCTAAAAGCCACAAAGCAGTTATCAGGAGATACATACCCCACAATCAGTATCGCGATTCCAATAGCAACCATGGTAGAAAATAAAATTTCCTAGTGTCACTTACGTCTATGTTGACCTCAAACTGAAGGAAGGAATCTTGGAAGCGGCAAAAAACGGCTCATGGTTGAAAATGTAATAACACTGGACGTAAGTACGTTATTGGACCCCAGATGGAAGACATTATACAGTGACCCTGAGACTACTACCAAAGCAATTCGAGAACTGAAAGGAATTTTGAAAAGCGCCCATTCACCAAAAAGTGGACACAATTCCGATTCTGACAATGGAGAAGGATCTGAATCATCTTTCTTTGGTGAACACTCCAAAACGGTTCGGAAAACTTGGAAGCATCGGAGTTCTTTAGGTAGCTCAGATTTTCCTGATGAGCTTGCCTTTTATTTGCGATCCCCTGCAGAAACTGACATCAACAAGTGCCCGCTTTCTTTTGGAATAAATCGATTGGATTGTACCCGGAACTATGTAGGGTTGCCAAGCGATTTTGGCTGCGACTTCAACATCAGTGCCATCTGAAAAATTTTTTCTCAAGCCAGCAATATAATTAACTCAGCCTTAAATCGTCTCACATTGAATTAACTTCTTTCCTCCACTCAATAGGAGAAGAATTATTTTTTTAATCAATGGACAATAATTGTTTTATTCATTTTTTGTTTTTTTTAAATTCATTTTTATATTGAACAATTTTTCATTTTTTTCACACATTTTTTGATTGCTTACATTAAAAATTACTTTATGTAAACCTATGGATTTCATTTGTATATATAGAAATTATCTGTATTTAAAAAATAATAAGAATGTTTTAAGTTTAATTCTTTTGCCTGATTTACTTATGGATCTTTTTTAAATTAATTTTTAGATAAGCTATTCACAATTTAAATCACTTCTGGGCTTTCATAAATTAAAATAATTAATGAATATTTTAATTAAGTAATTTTTATTTTATATTTTGATACAATAATTCACCGTCTTAATTATATATATTAAGAGGGTGATATTTCAAAATATTTAGCCTTGTTTACTTGATTGATATGAAACTTTCTGACAGGTTTTATAGTGGAACTGATTTTGAACCCCTTAGTGAGATGGGATGATGTGGTATATTTTTCTTACTGAATAAATGTTATAGGCTAATTCCACCATCAATTATATCTTACTGGAAATTTGGTTCATTTTGGCTCGTTTTCAGGAAGTCTTAATTTAAAATCAAACTTAAAACTTAATTAAAAACTTAATTTAAAATCAAAAAGTTTCATCCTTTAAATTTAAAATTTCCAACTCAAAACAACATGAACCAAAAGCATAAAAAGATGTTTGTCTTAGGGAGTAAAATCACACATGTAGTAAATTTGATGAAAAAGACTTTTAAGGTTAAACTATCAGAAAAACTTCATGGTGGAATTGCCCTATAACTTTTATTTAACATTGTATTATAGTTTTTGTTATTCATTTGTCTCAACAGTTGAATATAGACCCTCATTGATTAATTTTACAATTTTTCTGTATAATTTTTTTAATCTCATTTATTTCTTCCCTTTGGTTTTGAGATTTTGAACCCAAATTTTTATAATTATAATTATTTCAAATAATTCTTTTGAAAATGAGTAATCGATAATATCGGTAATATGATATCGATATTCCGATATTATCAGAAATCAAATATCGATATTATAATACCTAATATCGAAGGGTAAATCTCGATATTTCGATACATATCGATATCAATATCCCATCCCTAGCACGAATTAAATTTAGTTAGGGTACTGCTGCTACGTATTGACTGCCGGACAGTCCTCAAATATGAAATCTACGATTTTTTGAAATTGAACATAGAATGATGTTTGAGTAGTATTCGAAAGTTATACAATGAGGAAATGAAAATAATATAAATAAAATGAGGAATAGAACTATAGCATCGAATTTTTGTTATGGATCATATCATTGTTAAAAACTATTTTTAAAGCTAAAGACATAATCGAATCTTCAGTTTCACAGTTTGAAAAAGGCAGGAAAAAAAACCAACTTTCTTTAAAGTTTTCTACAATTTTCTGATTTTAACTGAACTTCTATTAATTTATTTCAAGTTAAGTTGGGGAGAGGGGGCACGTACCGCTCCGTGCATCCCCCGACGCTACGCCTATGGGTTTAATATATGACTTGAAACTTGATTGCATTTATTTTCTAGCTTTCGTTTTTTTTTCGCTAGGCCTAGCATGGCTGAAAGTAGGTAGAGGGCTGTGAATCCAGAAAATGTAAGAGCGTGAGACTCTTACATTTCTGGATGCACCCTTCAAAATTGTTGGTTTTTATCAATTAAAAATTAACGGTAATTAATTTCGATCCCGGAAGTTCTTAGTTGCCTCCTCTGTGTTTAACGACGCCTGTATGTAAAATTTCCCGATCGTCTCTTCTAAACTGTAGACTTCTGTACAATTACAGACAACCAGCCAGACAGACAGAGAAACATTCATATATATCATAATATATATATATATATATATATATATATATATATATGTAGTTATCGAGGATATACGCCATGGACAGATCAGCAGAGGATGCCGCGAGATGGCGCTCCGACTCACCTGGCCAATGAGAAAGAGGCGCAAGGAACATTTGAAATCCGAACTGTTGTGCATCGCTTCCGGTGCAGTTCCCATATAATATTCGTAGTGCTTGCATGCACTTAACCTGCTGGGATATGTTCGGCCGTTGCAAATTCAAGGCACTAAGCCTTTTGTAAATATTTCTGTACATAGTTTAATTAAATGTTAGTATTCTTTAAGTGTTATTATTTAGTAATTGTTTTTCGAACGGCGAACTATCCCATATATATATATATACAGCTGGGGGATACCCCCAGATTGAGAACCACTGAACTAAAGAATCGCTCAAACTCGTTAAAGAAATCACCGTACTCGTTAATGAAATCACACTTTCACTTAGCAAAAGATTCATTCTAGTAAGATAGGTTAATGTGAAAAGTTCAATTTATGCATTAGGGATTAGCATATACTAAAAACACTTTCTACTTCTGTAAACTCGTGACTTTAATTTCAGAACCTTGTGGAAATTGTAAAGGCACAGGAAAACAACTCTCTCGCGGAGAGCCAACCTGTGTCAGTTGCATGCATTGTGACGGAAAGGGAAAAAAGAGGTGAGTATGCTTTATTTTACTCGTAATACAGAAAGGTACGTGAGCAGTTTAGTTTCTGATCCATGAATTCATTTTTAAGTTTTTAAACATACAACAGAAAATATAAATTACTAGCTGAAAACCCGCACTTCGCTACTGAGTACATTCAAATTAAATACAACGGTCAATGTATGCAATTAATGCCAGCCACGCCGGGGGTGCGGGTTCGATTCCCGCATAAGACTTGGCTGTATTCTGGGGAATCGGTCAGTCTTCCGCCTGCAAATGGAGCTCCGTCTAGAAAGGGGAGCTGCAAACCATCGTCCATCGCCGGTGTCATCGTTTGTCAGTAAAATTCTTCTGTGATTGTGTCATTTGTCTGTTTCTATCTTCCTTGTATTCATATGTACAGGACTGGGGTGTAATGTCGTCATCTCCCAGGGACATTAGCAAAAAAAAAACATTTAATGCCAAAAAAAATAAATGTATATATATATATATATATATAATATAATAATTCTATAATAAATGCGACGATCAATGTATACAATTGAAGTAAAAAAAACAAAATATATTTATAAGAGAAATCGTAAGGGATATTTTATAGACAAAATAATGTAGAAGAAATATATTCAAATTAAATGTAATAGACATACTAAAAAATATAGTCAGTTAATATAGTACAGTTTGAGGAACCAATATCTTTTATTGTATTTTAAAATTTTTGTTGGATAATGTCCAAATCGTCTGCTGCATTACCCAGAAAAAAAAATTTTTTTTGTCTATTTAGTTGTTATACATGTGACGATAAATTTATTTAAAGTACCAGAAAAGAAATCGCGTGATCAGCATTTAATAAATTAAATTGCAAAAATTAATCTTTAAAAAATCACCAAATTCAGAAAATGGAGGTAAAGATTCCAAAAAGATTTCATTTTAAAGAATTTTTAGGATCTTTCTCTGTGATCTAAATTTTATAACCCTCAAATTATTATTTTAGATGCAAACTTAAAAAAGTTACTAAAAACAGCTTAAAAATTCAATTTTAAAAAATCTAAGAAGAATTTTTTCAAAAATCTTTCGTAGTGCAACCCCTACACTATAAAAAGAATCGCCATGCAAAATTTCAGCCCTTTAGGTTCACCGGTTTGGTCTGTGCGTTGTATGTCAGTCAGTGAGTCAGTCAGTTACGGAACTGTTTTTTTATATATAGATTATTTCAAGATTTTTTTTCATATAATTTTACTTCGGAACAAGTTGGTCTCTAACGTGGGATTTACTATGGAAAATTACCTAATTTTTCTGAAGTGTGAATTACTTCTTCCAGTGGTTTGTTGACAAAACCCCCTGGACTAAAATCGAATAGACCAGGTCCATGAGGCTTTGTCGTAGTGAGCAAAAGGGAAGCAGCATTATCCTGATTTTCAGCAAGCATGCTGATGGTGGATACCTGAACAGTCCACAATGCTGGGAAGCATTCGAAAGAAGCAACAGAACAGGAACAAGGGGGAAATTGTGGACGGACCGCCAAAAAGGACGATTTTATGCGAATGTAGTAACCCCCCAAAATTAATGCAAAGAAAGTCCCTCCTTATAGCTCCTTAGTGGGAGTTGTCATTCTGGCTTCTTAATAAGGGATTCTTGCATTATTCATGCATTATCGGTGCATTATTTGTACATTAAGAAAAAAAAAGGCTGAAGACGGTGTGATAATTGTTTTGCTGATAATTAATTTGAAGGGCATTGTATATATACGTATATATATATATATATATAATATACAATATATTAAATGATTCATGCATTATTCATGATTTTTGATGCATTATTCCTGCATTATTCAAGCATTATTGGTGCATTATTTTTGCATTAAGAAAAAATAAATTAGAAATCGGTATGATGGATGTTTGCTGTTAATTAAATTAAAGGGCATGTATATTATATATATATATATATAAGATATATATATATATATATATATATATATAACATATACATATATACACATATTAATATATATATATATATATATATATATATATATTATAATAATAGATACATATATACATATACATATATAGATATAATATATATATTATATATATATATATATAGACATATATATATACATATATACATATATATATATATAATAATATATACATATTATATATAATATATTATATATATATATAATATAGATATATATATATATATAATATATATATAACATATATATATATATATACACACATATATATATATATATATAATATATATGCACATATATATAATATATAATATATATACACATACATATATATATATATATATATATAATACAGTTGGTTCTCTGTAACGACGCTCTACTTAGCGACGATCTCTATTTAAAGACGATATTTCCCGGTCCCGGTCCCTCCGACGTAAAAAAATTCTATTTTACGACGATTTTGTTTCTATTTAACGACGATTTTTTCTTACATGATAAACTTTTTCTTCAACATTTTATCTATGGGGGTTAATTTCTGGGGGAGTTTGGTTTCAAACACAGACCCGGAATTTCCTTTATGTTTGTTGCAATCATAGACTTGTTGCAGTGGAAAAAACCGGGGCTCCGTAGATGAAAAATAGTGGATGAATGGAAAATAGTGCTGAAGGGGAAATTAGGTGTATATGATGAGAAGAACATATTCAGTGCAGATGAGACGGGCCTATTCTACATATGGTGCCTAATAAAAACTTAACGTATAGGGCGAAAAGTGTTTGGTGGAAAACACAGTAAGGAACGATTGACTGTTTTACTGTGCACTAATTCGGTGATATGAGATATTTCCACCATTAGTTATAGGCAAATCAAAGCAACCAAGGTGTTTTAAGAATATCACCAGGAAACCTTGTGAGTACCGCGATAACAATAAAGCGTGGATGACATCACACATTTTTATTGACTGGATTAGAAAATTTGATGCAAAATGCATCGAGAATAGTGAAAGTTTTACTTTTAATCGACCAATGCACTGCACATACTCCAAATATCCCTAGACTTACAAATTTCACTATCAATTTCTTACCAGCTAATTGCACTAGCAAGTTGTAGCCATTATACCTGGGAATCATTCGCAGTGTGAAAGCATACTACAGAAAGTCTTTAATTAGGAAATTAATAAACATTCGGCTGACAGTATAAAAATTAGAAAATTTACAATCTTGGAAGCAATGTACATGATAACATCAGCATGGAAAGAAGTTTCTTCATCCACAATAAAAAAAACTGCTTTCGCGTTGCTGGAATTCACAAATAACTTGTAGTGGAACTGCAAAGTACGGATGTAGAAATCACGAAGATGACATTACCCCTGAAGAATGGAGAAGTCTTGTTGAAGATGAGGATGTTTCAATTCAAGATTTCTACAATTGTGATAAATATGTTTTAACAACAGATTTCAGAAATGTAGAACAAATGTATGAAGATATTGTAAACGAAAACACAGTGTCAGACGAAGAAGGTGAAGTTGAAGACACGGAAAACGAGACACTGCCACCGTCTTACACACATACAATTTCTGCTCTGGATGTTCTCCAACGCTATATTACATCGAAAATGGAAGGTGACTCATTAACATTTTAGAAAATCTGGAAAGAGAATAACGAAAACAAGGCGAATGAAGCAATCAAAACTTTTGAATTTTATAAAACGTAATTTATTGTATTGTTTGTACTCTTTTTTCAATGTAATTTAAAATAACTTTTTGTGAATAAATAATGATGATAATAAAAATAACATTTTTAAACATGCAATATATTAAGAAATATATTGACAGTCCTAAACCTGTAAAGTGTGAAGGGAAATGTTATTTTTTCACAAATTCTGTTAAGGACGATCTCTACTTAAGGACGATTTTCACGGTCCCTTGAAAGTCGTTAAACAGAGAACCAACTGTATATATATATATATATACATACATATATATATATATATATATATATATATATATATATATATTAATAGATATATATATATATTTATTTATTATTATATATATATATACACATACATATATATATATATATATACATACATATAAATACACAATACATGAACTGTGTATAGGCGTCAATCGAAATATTTTTAGAGTAGCGGGAAAAACTTCAAACTAAAAAAAAAATATGAAATTTATAATAATATTAGAAAATTAGAATTATCAATTTTTTTATCCACTTTTAAACAGAGAAACCAACTGTATATATATATATATAATATATAATATATATATATATATATATATACTATAATATATAATATATATAGACAATATATATTATATATCTACTATATAAATACACACATACATGAACTGTGTATAGGCGTCAATCGAAATATTTTTAGAGTAGCGGGAAAACTTTCAAACTAAAAAAAAAATATGAAATTTATAATATTAGAAAATTAGAATTATCAATTTTTTTTATCACTTTTAATATAATTAGCAGAAAATATCCATTCAGAACTAATGAAAGATATAATTATTGCTCTTTTCTTTTGAAAAATAAGTATAAAACGGAAAAATACAGCTATATCTTTGAAATGCATAAAACTGTAAAATATGTATTTCTTTGAAACGCACAAATAATGCATGGATATATATTTTATTAAGAATCGGGAAAAACTCGACCCGCCTTTGAATAATATTAAGAATCGGGATTGACCCCCTAAAAAAATCCTGCCTCTAAATAAAAAAAAATCACGAATGAACGCTCTTTTGAGTGGGACAATCTTTCCACGCCAATTTTGTGTGTTCGGGAGCGAAATGTCGCCAAAATCTGGCGAAAACGGTCCTAATTCGGTACCACACCCTATACCTTTGTAGAGTTCTCGAAGTGCATACTTTTTGGATGGTCAGTCCGAAGACGAGCCAGGGCAGACTGTATTGGTCTTGGACCTCAAAAGAGCATGGCCAGACTAGGGCGCTTGTCCGGATACCAGTGGTACTCCTGCCATTGTGATACTGTCTCGATTACTACATGAAATTAGTATTTATATAAGTATGTGGTGCCCCGTTCCTACCCCTCAACATGTCATCTATCGGCGAACTGTTGA
The DNA here is from genome assembly GCA_907164885.2 of Dolomedes plantarius. Classification (NCBI taxonomy): domain Eukaryota; kingdom Metazoa; phylum Arthropoda; class Arachnida; order Araneae; family Dolomedidae; genus Dolomedes; species Dolomedes plantarius. The sequence continues at coordinate 118,531,674 of OU015496.1, read as the reverse complement.
TCTGGGTTGTCTCATAAACTCTAGGATAAGAGGGCATAAAGTTCTTGTAATGTGCGGTTCTGACGTTATAGAACGCATAAATCCCAGAGTGGTTCGAGGGCTTTTGAGATTCTTGACACTATAGTGACATTTAGAATCCCATAAACTTCGAACACTTACCAGCACTTCAAACGCCAGAGAAATCCCTTTGAATTCGCTTACAGTATAAAAGAAGACCCCAATAGTCCAGAAGAAGAGATCTGTTTTTGAGTGCCAGAGAGACGCAGCTCTCCTGGTCAGAGGAGACTGGCCTCATAGGCCAGAGCTGTCGTTGAACCGAAGCCATTCTGACTATCTAACTGTATATATTCTACCTCGCTGTACATACTTGCTTTAATTGTTGCAGTTGTAGTATGTTTAACGTATCGTAGTAAAGTAATTGAAGCGAAAGGCTTGTCGTATTATTGACTACGATACACCATGAAGACTGTATGGCAGCGGTGAGAGGAAGGAACAATGTGAACACAATCGACGCGTAACATTAAATTCCAATATTTTCAGAACAAATTTATTCGAAATAAAAAGTTTTGTCTGGGAAAACAAGCCCATATTAGTGACATATGAGCCGCTCACTTGCCAAATCCGTCCATAAAAGAAAAAGTGGAGAAAAGGGATAAAATAAGATACATCGTTTTTTAAAATTCGTCTGAAAATATATATTCAAATAAACATTGTAGATTGCTGATGTAGCTTTTATCTGACGACATATAAAATCTATAAGATAGAATACCCTTGGAGTAATCGGTATTAGTATTACAATTTTTGCGTGGCAAGGGGATTTAACTGATTTGGCAAGTGAAACATCCAATTCAGCCTTCAAATATTTTATTAGCAGTGAAAAAAATTGAAATAATTGTTTAATGATTCCCAAGTACTTACTTCTGCAGCAGTTAGATTGTAACTAAGGTCCTGTTCACATAGAATCCCTCAGCGACAGCGTTACTCGTATTGACATATTTTAGGCCAATCACAGGTCTTAGCAATTTCGTGGCTAATCGTTTGGAGGTTTGTAATTGGTTAAATACAGTGGAGTCCCGATAATCCGAAATGACTGGGACCAGACCCTTTCGGATTAACGAATTTTTCAGATTAAGCGAAATCATTCTTAACATAAATTTAAATTACTAATAAACGTTTGATTACACAATATTACATATTACGTGTGATTGCACAGTTTATTTTATAAGGTCTGTTTAAACATAACCAATCTCGGAACGAAATGGGTGATAAGAGAGCGGAACGCTGCCTAGACAGTACAGTAGAGTGTAAGTGTTCTAACTAATACGTCACAGTGCTCGACAGTTAGAGAGGTGGGGCCGGGTGAAGGAGGGGAGTTCAGTTGACACGCCTTTTCTCACACACAGTCGCAGCGACGTTACTCTTAACTGTTAGTGTCAATTTAGCATTAGCATTGTTTATTCTATTGTGTCCTACTTTATTATACTGTTGTCTAACTTTGAATTTTCTTGTAATTTTCAGAAATATACTTTTTATTACTTAGTATCTCTGTAGTTTTATTGAAACCTTAGTTCTTTTGGACTTTTGGTTTCGGATTACCGAAATTCGGATTATCGGGACTCTAATGTATATTTCAATACGAATAACGTTGACACTGACGGATTCTATGTGAACAGGCCCGAACTCATTTATTTTACTTTTTTGTGGTGAAACAGCACTGAACGATTTACCGTTATGTCCCAAGTGGAAGTGAAGTAAAGAGACCCCAAAATGTGATTCTTAAACAGAAGTGAACCGATTAGTTTTTGTGTGTTTCTATTTTGTGAATCCTTGTGTGCGTTAAAATAAATATGTCTTTAAACCAAGAGTCTCTCCTGGCTAATAAAACCGAACACATACTCACGCCCTGGGAACTTCCGAAAGGTAAAGTTTATCTTATTTTCTTTGAACTGTGTGGATTTCGAACTGTACATTTCCCACGGTTATCATGAAGTACTTGCTTCTGCTTTTGAATTGCATTATTGAAACGATTTACATTTGAGTATGGCCTTAACATGATTGGCTTCTGTAAAAATACTTATTATTCGATGTAAATTTTAAAAAAATATTTTTGCCATTTAGTGGTTTTAATCCTTATTATTTGGGAAATTTATTATGAATGTAAAAAGTTTAGGAGTTAGTCAAGTGCTTTGAACTAAAATTTCAAAAATTTCAAAAAGTAGACGTAACGATTTGGATTGTGAATAGCTCATAGTACAGTCCGGCAGTTTTAAATATTTGTTACCTTCCCTCGAAAAAACGTCGTACCTGTTCAGGTCATCGGTATTTGGTCCCACACAATATACAGTGTGTAACAAAATTATAAGACCACTGTGGATTTTGTGATTTTTACTATAAATTGTATAATTTCTTTAAAATTAAATTAGGTTGATGTTAATAAATGAAATATAAAATATATGTATATTATTGTTAAGAGATATTTAAATATACTAATTATTTTGTCAACTATTTCAAATTTTTCCACTCAAATATGTGTAACAAAATTATAAGACCACTAGTTTAAAAGCAATTTTTTTAATAAAACTTATATGATGTTGATCCATCATTTTTCTGAATAACTTCAAATACTCGATTTTTCATGAATTAATTAGGTTTTCGAGCAAATATTTGGGAATTTTGTCCTATTCATCCATGACAGCTAGTTCCAATTCATACACAGAATCATACTGACGGTTTTTTGCATACGCTTGACGAGGCAAATGGCCCACAAGTTTTTGGTGCGATTCAGGTCTGGACTAAGGCTTGTCAGTTTAAGACCTCGATTTTTTCTTTTTGAAACCACTTTTTAGTTGATTTAGACACATGGCATGGCGCATTGTCTTGCTGAAATTACCAGTTTGATCCTCCTAAAAATGGGCCAAAGTATAAGGTGTTTGGTAAAGCAGTTGTTGATAACAAATGGAGTCAATTTTCCAAGAACTCGCTGCAGATCACATTTCCCATCATATGCAAAAGCACCCCACACATCACAGAGCCGCCACCCATCTGTCTCCTGAAGAAAACCCGAGGTTCCGTTCGTAAATCATGCCAGTAGGAAATATTACCGTCCGGGTCATCCAAATTAATTTTTTTTTCGTCGGGAAAAATAATATTTTTCCAAGCAGCATCCCAGGTCATTACTTCCTTTGCCCACTTCAGCTTTCCTTCTTTATGATGCTTTAACAGTCTTGGTTTTCTTTGTAATTTCCGAAGATCAACATTTGAATTTGATCTTAAAGGTGCGCCAGACTGTCATATGTGAAATAGTTTTACTTGTCTGCTGTGTTATTTTACGAGTACACAAGTTCTGTTTCGTTGCAAGCTTGAAAATTCGTCTATTATTGCGAGCTGATAATTTACTCTTTCTGCCAGATCTTTTATATTTTCCATAAAAATCTCTTTTACTTAAAATGTTATGAATATCAGTTTTAGAACGTTTAAGTATCTTACTTATTTCACGTTCCGATTTTCCAGAGCCCTTATAAAACCAAATTTTTCGAACTTCTAGTTCAGATAATTCTCTTCCACGCGGCATTGTGAACTTCCTCATAAAAACAAACAAATTAAATTCTATTTTCTTTTACAATATTATCGTTTGGACTTTTTTGTGATGTAAGTTACAGTTTATCTACGATTTTGAAAGAAAAAATAGAATAGTTTTAAAAACGCAAACGATTTTAAATTAAAAAAAATAAGTGGTCTTATACACTGCTGGCCACTGTAAATGCAACACCTGAAGGAAACATGCAAATAACATGAAATTTACAACATGCATTAGCGGAGGTGAGATATGCAAATGATTAGAATTCAGCGCAGACGCACATCACGCGCGCCCGTGGCGTCACTTCAAAGCGCTATTTAAGGCTTGGAGATTTCGACGATTTCAAGTTCGGCAATTGTGTTTTTCTTGTGGTTTTTTCAAAAAAACGATCAATTATGCCTCGTCGAAAACAGCGATCATCTTTTGATCAAGTATCCGAGTTCGACAGAGGAAGGATAGTGGCCTACCGAGATTGTGGATTATCTTTCAGGGAAATCGGTAGTCGTGATGGACGAAACCAAACAACTGTAATGCGGATATGTGATCGTTGGATGCAGGAGGGTACGACGGACCGGCGTGTTCGATCGCATCCACCTCAGCGCACCACTTCACGTGATGACAGGCAAATTGTGCGCATGGCAGTGACGGATCGCTCAGTCACATAACGAACCATAGCACAGCACATGCAGTCTGCAACGCATCATCCAGTGTCTGCGCGTACCATTCGACGCCGTTTACAGCAGAGTGGTCTGTCCGCAAGACGTCCATTGCTTTGTCTACCCTTGACGCAGAACCACAGACGTCTCCGCCGCCAATGGTGCGATGACAGAAGGATGTGGACGGCAGAATGGAATGAAATTGTCTTTACTGACGAGTCACGCTTCTGTCTGCAACACCACGATGATCGCATTCGAGTCTGGAGACACCGTAAAGAGAGGATGCTGAACAGCTGCATTATGCACTGCCACACTGGTCCTGTACCGGGTATTATGGTATGGGGCGGTATTGGATATCACTCTCGCGCACCTCTAGTACGCATTGCCGGTACTTTAAACAGCCAGCGGTATATCTCCGAGGTGTTGGAGCCAGTTGTCCTTCCTTACCTTCAGGGCTTGCCCACAGACATATTTCAACAGGATAATGCGCGACCACACGTGGCGCGCATTGTCCAACGGTTCTTCGTCAATCGCCAGATTGAATTGCTTCCTTGGCCGCCTCGCTCTCCGGATCTTTCGCCGATAGAAAACATGTGGTCCATGGTTGCTCTACGATTGATCCAGATTCCATCCCCAGCTGCCACAGCAGATCAACTTTGGCAACGTGTGGAAGCTGCTTGGTCTGCTGTACCCACGAACTCATCCAAAGTCTCTTTGAATCAATGCCAAGGCGTGTGGCAGCGGTGATCTCCAACAATGGCGGCTACTCTGGTTACTGATTTTGGCAGGAACCACACTTCACAGAAGTCTATAAATTTAATCATTTGATACTTGGTCAACATGTTATCAACAAAATTTATTTTGTAGTGATATCTCTTGTCTTTCTTGGTGTTGCAATTTGGGTGGCCAGCAGTGTATTTAGTTACACCGAGATTTCAAAAAAATCGTTTGCTGTGTGAATTTAACTAAATGTTTTTCCTTTAAGCTATTTATTTGAGAAAATATAACTTTTTTCATTTGCTTCCAAATTTTAAAATTATTCATTTATGCAGTGTAATATTAAAATGAGTGATCTTTTGGGTGGTCTTATAATTTTGTTACACACTGTAATTCATTAAATTAATTTTCTACTGACCGCAAAAATGGACTTAGTGGTGAGTTTTTGCATTAATAAATGGCGGTGCATCAGAGCCAATACCTAAACCAGAAAAATCTTTCACTGAGGTTCACGATTAAAAGATTGAACTTGTGGATACAGCGATTGTTTATAACTATCTAATGAATATAGCTATCATGGGGTAGTGGTCATGAGCCTTCACTGAGTGTGTGTTGTTGTTAAGGCTCCTGGCCGGAAATGTATGCCTGACCAGGTCCATATAGGATTGCGGGCTGAGGTGTGCGGTTCCGGTTTATAAAGACATTACAAGGGTCGGAGTCCGAGTTAGCCAGGTGTCACCTCAATTTTGACAGAGCACCCCCCCCCAGGGGTGACGTCTGGGGGGATCGTACCATCCCCACCCACTGATCTCATAGAAGGACTTTCCAGTCTACGGATTCAACGTGCCCATATCCGGCCTAGACACGAAGGTATCTTACGGCGCTTGTCGGGATTCGATCCGAGCACCCTCAGTACCGAAAGTCCACTCGCTACTGCTAGGCTACCTCTTGCCTATTGACTGAGTGTGTAATCTGTACCGTTGTTTCTTCTTCTAGGTGTTGGTCATGCATGGGACTTGGAATAACAGCATGTGGTACTTGCAAAGGTCGTAAGAAAGTCAAGAAGTGGAAAGTTTTGAACGCAACATGGTAAATAAATCACAACATAAGTTTTTGTATGTAATTATTTTTTGCATATTATCTATCTAAGTGCATAATCGTTCGTAAAAAAATCCTTGTTCTTACAAAAAAAAATAGTTTCCTGCTCAATTAAAATATTATATCTTTTTTTAAAGCACTTGGCCTTTTTGACAGATAATCGTTTCGAAAACTTTAAGGCAAGGGTGCACAAACTACGGGTTGTGATCCACAGAAGGGTCGTGAAAAAATTTTGGAGGGGTCGAGGATAGTCTGAAGTAAATTTATATCATACTGGATTATTTAATTCAGAAACATGCTTTAAACTTTCTATAATCACATATTTTTGACATTTTTATTTTTATTTTTCCTTAAAAAGTATCATATCTGTGTTTGCTGTGCAAAGGGTGTTCAGTCCAAAAAGGCATGTTTGAAAAATCAAGGGCTACTGCAGGGTACGAAAGCTAAGTCGAATTCCACTCCTAAATAGTTTTATTCATCAGGGAAAATTTGGGGTATGTGAAACAAAACACAAACATTTTAGTGTTAAAGGGGTTATGTCCCAATCAAGAGACGTAACACTCTTTACTCAACAAAAATAAAATTGGAAAAATTTACTTAAAATAAATAATTAAAAATTAAACTTAAAAAAATGACTTTACAAAAGCAGATTTTTTTTCAATCCCGTTTTTCTCAAAACTACGATTTGGACTTGACACTCTTTTCGCTGCAAACGCAGATATAAAATTGTTAAATAAGGTGTCAAACAGTCTTACATCGCTTCCATTCAATTTTACCTATACAGTAAAACCTCGTTTATCCAGATCAGATTTATAGACATCGTTTTATTTAATGTTCATTAGGTAATAATTTTTAACTATGATATCAAGAACGTAACCGCAAGTACTCCAAATATTCGCTTTTTAGTTTGATTCAATGCACAGTTCCTTTACAGATTGTACAATAAATTATAGTAATAAACTTTTTGTTGAGTTCAAGAAAACTTTACTAGACTTGCCAATTCTTTGTTAAGAAATGATGTGAAAAGTTATTCTTATATTTATTAATGTCTTGTAAACAATACTATGTAATTCTATTACAAAATATAGTTTTATATCATGCTTGCCTAAAGTGCGGCCAAAAGCCTTTAAAATGCGGCCCAAACGCAAATTATAAAAATATTTAAATTTACACATTTTATTAAAGAAATAAATGTTTGCAATATTTTTCATATATCGATTCGTTGACATTTATTTTGAAATAAAAATTTAAATAAAAACATCTTAGTATGTATGCCTTGAGAATTTACGTTTCGAATTATGTGTGTATCCACTCGACGGCGAATTTTTTGAAGAATTACAATATTTGTATGCAGTAATTGCATTGTATTCTGAATGTATGGAAAGCGTAGCAAACATAATTTGCCCTGAAAAAAAGTTGGATTTTTCTAAAATTAGTTTTTACACCAAACTATAGCCACAAGAATTGAGGAGTTGGGGAATTCAGTTGAAAAGTCTTTAAAAAGCAATTGTACTAATTTAAAATTTTATCGTTAGCCATGGACGAAAGCACTGACGCTTCTGATACGTCACAATTGGCAATTTTTATAAGAGGAATCGATTAACATTATAATATCACGGAAGAAATGGTTGCTTTAGTATCGTTAAAAGACACAACCAAGTCTGTAGATTTATTCGATGCATTAAAAACGACGATGAAAAGGTTTTCCTTATCTATGAAAAATTTATCAGCTATCATAACCGATGGAGCCCCTGCCATGGTTGGTAAAAATGGGGAACTCGTTAAAATGGTTAATAATGAAGCCGTCGCTGCCGGTAATACGATCTTGATGGCATATCATTGTATTGTACATCAGGGCAATTTATGTGGAAAAATTTTAAAAATGGAAAGTGTATTAAACGTTGTTATAGAAACCATTAACTTTATAAGAGCAAAAGGACTTAATCATAGACAATGTCAAGAGTTTCTTAAGGTAATGGGCACTGAATTTGCAGATGCTATTTATTATACAGAAGTAAGATGGCTCAGTAAGGGGAAAATGCTCAAAAGATTTTACGATTTAAGAACTGAAATAAAAATATTTATGGAAACAAACGGGAAACCTGTGACTGAATTTGAAGACGAAGATTGGGTTTTAGATTTAGCTTTTTAGTAGACTTAACAGAACATTTGAATGATTTAAATTTGAGACTTCAAGGAAAAAATCAATTTATTAATAATATGTTCCAAACAATAACAGCATTTGAAAGAAAGTTGAAACTTTGGCACAATCAAATAAAAGTAAAGATTTGACACATTTCAGTACTTTGGCTGCACATAACCTGTGAGTTGCACAAATATGCAAAATATGCTGCATTAATTTTTGATTTAATTCAAGAGTTTGAAAGTAGATTTCAAGATTTTCGAAAAAATGAAGAGTATTTCAACATATTTTCTACCCCATTTTCTCTAGAAATAAATAAATTTCCTTCAAATCTTCAAATGGAATGCATTGAACTGCAAAGTGACATTCAACTGAAAGAAAAATTTGGGAATGTTTCTTTACTGGAGTTTTATAAAGATTACCTACCCCGCTATAAATATCCTAATTTTCACAATCATGTCTTCAGCTTTTGGCAGTACCTATATTTGGAACAATTATTTTCAAGAATGAAGCATACAAAAAACAAAAATAGGACATAGATCACTGAAAATGCATTAAGAAGATCTTGAAAATGCATTAAGAATTGCAACCTCGTCTATTGAACCCGATATCGATTTGCTTGTTCAACAAAAGCAAATTCATCCATATCATTAATTTGAATTTTTCCATCTTTATGAAATCCAAACTAAATGAAACAAAACTTTATAAATTTAAAATAAATATGTACCTATACATATCTAATTCAAATTAAAAAAAATTATAATAAAAAGAACTTAATTTATTTTAATAAAACTACATAGAGTTAATTTTTTTCAATTTGTTGAAAAAATATTGTAAGTGTGGCACAGCAAATTTTTTTTTGTAATGTGGCCCTCAAACGGTCATAGTTTAGACACCCATGTTTTTATAGTAATAAACGGTAAGAGCCTATTCAGCATAGAATCCGTCAGCGTTCAGCGTTAAAGATTCTGTTGGCTGCTGATTGGTAAATGAGTCAATGATTGGTATATGATTGGTTAAAAATTTACTCTGACGCTGACGGATTCTATGTGAACAGGCCCTAAGTCTGCTTAGTTAAGGACTTTGTTTTACTTATTACCCGTATGACCCGGATTATCCGGATTTCTGATTGTCTGGATAGCCTATGGTCCCAGTTAGTCCGGATAAACGAGGTTTTACTGTATGTGCAACACTAGGATTTCAAAATGAGTAGCTACAAAAACCAAACAACGATATGAGAGTAGCGTTCTCAAATATTTCACCAAATCTTGAACAAATACTGTGGGAGGAAAAGGTTAACCATTCTCAATTTTTTTCCTAGTTTAGTTTTATATAGCTACATGAAGTTTATAATTTTTAACGTTTTAATATGAAGCTTATAATTCTAAAATCATGCTTTTTGTTAATTTTAATTTTTGTTATATTTCTTAACATATTAATACAAAAAATGCCTTTCAACAACAAAATAATCGAAACAAATGCACACATAACTGAATTTGTAATTCTACAGTAAAAAGTAATATTCTGCAACAATAAGTGAAAAAAGAATACAATCATGAGTGAATTGATCTTAGACTGCAAAGCACGGGGGAGTCCAATGAACCGTAGAAAAAAGCATTCGTAACAGCTTGAAGGAATTAGGTTAATTTAATTGTTTAACAGAAATGATTTCAGAGTTAGAGTTTAGCGATTTATGACGATATTCCAGAAGAAGATGACATGACTGTACTTGAATAAATGTAAATTTTTGTACATAAATATGAATAAATGCATATTGCTGTAAATGAAAAAATGTAAATTGTCCATGTTAAAATAAAGCATCCTCTGAAAATAAGCCCTAATGCGTCTTTTGGAGCAAAAATTAATATAAGATCCGGTCTTATTTTCGGGGAAACACGGTATATATATATACCGGGTGCGTCATAAATTCGTGCAAAGTTCAAAAATTCGTAATAAAAGAAATAATGCTCGGAAAACATTTCTGTTTGCGCGAATAAGATCACAGGGACATTAGATTTTTTATCCATGTAAAAAAAAAAAAAAATGTTTCCAAAAGTAACCGAAAGAGGGCACTGTTGCGTGACCACGTTAATTCTGCATTGCAGGAAAGACATGCGTTACCAATTGCCACCTTCATGCAGGGTGGTGCCCCGCCTGACATTTCACGTGATATCAAGACGTTCCTGTTGGAATCTTTCACTGAAGACCGAGTTCTGTAAGTCGCAGTTGTAAGGTTCAGTGGCCCTTTTGATCACCATACTTGACCCCGGCAAATTTTTAGTTGGGGGGGGGGGATACTTAAAGTTTCACGTGTACCGGGGTTACACAACCACTTGGTGGAACTGAAAATGTCATTCGACAGACAGTCGCCGCCATTGATGTTATAATCCACTGTAATGGGCTTAGTGACGCGCCTCACTTGCCTATTACCTTGTGCTGGTAGTAATGTTGAACATCTGTTACTTTAAAATAAATGCACAGTCTCATGTTATTATGATCTTTTCGATTTTCTGTTTGAGTTTGCCTGATTTGCATAAAACGTCTCAGTATGACGTGTGAGCGCCCTCTTTCGGTTACTTTTGGAAACTTTTTTTTTTTACATGGAAAAAAAATCCAATGTCCCTCTGATCTTATTGGCGCAAACAGTAAAATGTTCCGAGCATTGCTTCTTTTATTATGAATCTTTGAACTTCGCACGAATTTATGACGCACCCGGTATATATATATTACAGTGCTAGATTTCGAGAAATAGAGGAGCCGGAACTGTAACCTTCCGGAGTGTGTGTGTAGTGGGGGAGGGGGGGGGGGAATTCCAAATTATTGATAAAGAGAGGTACCGGAACGCCGTTCCGGTGCGTTCCGCCTCAAATCTAGCACTGTATATATATATATATATATATATATATATATATATATATATATATATATATATATATATATATATATATATAATAAATATATATATATATATATATATATATATAAATATATATATATATATATAAATATATATATATATATATATATATATATATATATATATATATATATATATATATACATATATATATATGGGTGGCCATAATTAAACTGACAGTGCTCAAAGTGTTCTGTAGCGCGATCTATTTGCGAGAATGACGCCACATTTTGTAGGAAGATTAAACAAGACGGGGGACGAAGGATTCCGCGAAAAATAAATTAGTTCCAAAAGTCACCGCTAGGGGAATATTTGGCGCTGTGTAATAGAAAATAGAGTGTTAACAAATGCAAATCAATACGGAAATTATTTTATTTTGCATTCAAATGAGGTTCAATGTGGCTGCCGTTGTTGTGGACCACATATTGCATTCTGTGCACAGTATGCACAACAGCAGAAAGTAACATGTCTGCAGGAATCTTCCGTACAGTCCGTGATATGTTATCCTTCAACGTAGCCAGGTCCTGGACCACTCCTTGATAGACCTTGGACTTAAGGTAACCCCATAGCCAGAAGTCGCATGGGGTAAGATCAGGCGACCGAGGTGGCCATGCAGTTGGAAAGTAACGGCTAATGACTCTTTCTGTTGTGAATTTCTGTCGTAGCAGCTGTTGCACCCGTACAGAAACGTGTGGAGGGGCTCCATCTTGCATGAAAATGATTTCCCCAGGCATTGTCTTTGCTGAAGTGCCGGAATGACAAAGCTGTTCAACATGTGGCGATATTTCTCTCCGGTAACAGAACAGGTTTCCGGTCCTGTCGGGGTAATGTTCTCATAGAAGAATGGACCTACGATAAATTCCGCTGTGAACCCACACCAAACAGTTACCTTTGGTGAATGTAAGGGAATTTCTGTGACTGCATGTGGTGATTTGTCATCCCAAATTCGGCAGTTCTGGGTATTCACAGTTCCATGCAGGTAAAAGTGGGCCTCGTCTCCCCATAAGATTTTCCACGGCCAAGCATCATCCACCTCCATTCTGGCAAGAAAGGTGAGAGCAAAAGTCAATCGCTTATCATGGTCGGGGTACAGTAACTCCTGTACACGGCTGATCTTGTACGGATAGAAGTTGATAATCTTTCGTAAGATTTTCCATACCGTACTGTAAGGCATATCCATATTCCGAGCTAATCCACGAGCGCTAGAGGTGGCAGCAATATTGTCTGGTCCTCTGTCGACAATCGCCGTGGCAACTGCTTCGATTGTATCCTGTGGTACAGGTTTTCGTCCTCTGCCTGACTGAACCTTCAGAGAACCTTTTCTCAAACGTCGCAACCATTGCTTTTAGCCCATTAACTGACACATGACCGTTACCTTTACGCATTTTTTTGTGCGTTCTAAAAGCACGAAGAGCGGCTGACGCGTTGCATTGGTTGAGGTAAAAGAATTTGACCAGTAACGCACGCTCGATTAAAGAAGGAGACATTGCACATAAACTTTCAATCCGATTGATTCGAAACGTAACGCATTGCCTTTTAAAACCCAAGCAGCTGGCACTGTGCAATGGATGTAACGTGAAATTTGAATAAAGAACTCTTCTGCTCAGCGTACGTGATATTGCAGATCACGAGACTTTATCGGTGTTTATGTAGATTTTACGCTTTTTTAAAAGTGTTGCCATATTGCAATTGAACTAAATAAGAAAATGTGCATAATAAAAGGTAATTTTATGCCGTATTAATTTTCATTTGTTAACACTCTATTTTCTATTACACAGCGCCAAATATTCCCCTAGCGGTGACTTTTGGAACTAATTTATTTTTTCGCGGAATCCTTCGTCCCCCGTCTTGTTTAATCTTCCTACAAAATGTGACGTCATTCTCGCAAATAGATCGCGCTACAGAACACTGTGAGCACTGTCAGTTTAACTATGGCCACCCGGTATATATATATATATATATATATATATATATATATATATATATATATATATATATATATATATATATATAATACATATATATATATATATATATATAAAACTTAACTATGGGTGATTTAGAAACCCTTCTAAACGACTATTATGATGTAACATAAAAATAACTATAGATGTAAGAAATTACTTTTAGGAACAATCACGTCAGTGAATTCTTTACTGATATGGCTAATCTGCCCGAGGATCTAATTCGTGAAGCCAAAGGAGTAGAACTGCTCAAGGAGAAAAACTTTAAGGTAACGATGCTTTATATATATGTATATAAATGTAGGAACTCGATCTCGGGCGAGTCCCCACTTTTTGTAGAAACTGCGGTCGGTGTCTAGGGGTTGTTTCTCAGTCTTATAGAAACCTTTCTGCTTACTGCACGGCGGAACTAGACTCTCTTATACTCAGAATAAGATAGTACTCAATTAAAGACAGAGTCACTGCTTAAAACAAAACACTATATATGACACTTATCAAATATTTACAGTTGTATAAATACGTTGCATATAAAATTACACGTCAGGCCTCACCAGGCCTCCACAATCAGAATGAGTTAAAGTATCCGGCCGTCTGCCGCAATAGGATTGACTAAGCCGCCGTCTGCTGCTTATCAGGAGCCAACGTCATGCCCCCCGTCGAGACTGTCTCTCCTGTCGCAGCCGCTGCTTTCGGCACCTCTTACCAGGTCGGGACCCGATCTCAGTCTCATCTCAAATACTTTTCTCCCCGTTCACCTCTTGAAAACCTAATAGCGCTGTCGTCGCATAGCGTACACGGCGACATATAGCTCATAGCTGGAGCCATGGGATAACACAATTCCCATATACAGGGTGTCCCAAAACGACCGCATAAACTCTGCACAGCTAGATTCCTCGTTGGGAGTACATAAAAACTGCCCAAAGAAGCGTTCCTGTACGATTCATAGTTTACGAGAAAATACGAAAAACAAGTATGACGTCACTGCCAGTGCAAGAAAAAACACTGTATTGAACATATCAACAGCATGCACAATTTAAAGCAGATGTTCAAAGTGTCCGCCGTGCATGTCGAGGCAGTCTTGAGCACGCCGTGGAATGGCTATCATCACACGTTGCAGCATCGCGGGGTCCACCAAAGTACAAGCAGCATGCAGACGAGCAACTAAGTCCATTTGTGTTGTCACTACGTCTCGATACACCAGTTCCTTGAGATGGCCCCATAGGAAAAAATCCAACGGTGTAAGATCTGGGGAACGTGGCGGCCATAGAACCGGACCCCCACGTCCGATCCAGCGGCCGGGGTATTCCATATCCAGCCAACCACGTACAGGAGCACAGAAATGCGCCGGAGCCCCATCATGCTGGAACCAAAGTCCCTGTATTGTCGCTATGGTATGATCGAGGAACTCGGTTAAGATCTCATTGAAAACACCAAGTACGACTGTCCCGAGAGCCGTTCAGGCAACAGATATGGTCCAAGCAGGCGATCCCCGAGTATGCCGGCCCACACGTTAAGAGACCAACGTTCCTGATGTTTCTGCTGCCGGATTGCATGCGGATTGACCTGGGACCACATATGGCTGTTGTGATGGTTGAATACCCCATCACGAGTGAAACATGATTCATCAGTCCACAGGATATGTGCAATGAAACCATTATCTGTGTTCTGTTGCTGCAACAGCCATTCACAAAAGGCCACGCGTTTCTGAAAGTCATCTGGTTTCAGACCTTGCACGGTTGTGTACCGAAATGGGTGTAGCCTCTCAGACCGTAAAAGCCTGTGCACAGTACTTTTACTCGAAGTCATCTCACGGGCTAATGCGCGTGTGCTTACCTCGGGCGTCTCTTCTACCCGCTGCAGTATTGCATCCGCTTGTGCTACCGTCAGGCCGCTCCGCGGTCTTCCAGTATCGTGAAGATTGGCTGTTGGCAAGACGCTTCCCGTATTTCGCAGTCTGTCGTCCAGCCTACGGATGACGTTGACATCGGGGGACGGCGGGACGGATATCGACGGGCATACTCCCTAGCAGTTCGTAAGGCATTTCCATTACATCGGCCGTACATCAGTACATGTCGCCAAAGTACGGAGTACATGGCCACCATACGAAGACTACCGGTAGCTGCAAGATGCAGCCTTTTAAATACCAGTTCAACGGCGGCTTAACGTCATTCCATGGCGCGCGCGTATGCATGACGCTATATGCGCGGCGAACGTTTTAAACATTATCGTCTGGAAAGATATGCAAATATTGTTGTTGATATGTCCAATAAAGTGTTTTTTTCGTGCACCGGCAGTGACGTCATACTTTGTTTTTCGTATTTTTCTCGTAAACTATGGATCGTACAGGAACGCTTCTTTGGGCAGTTTTTATGTACTCCCAACGAGGAATCTAGCTGTGCAGAGTTTATGCGGTCGTTTTGGGACACCCTGTATATATATATTCGGTGTGTGTGTACTCGTTACAAATTTTTTTAACCGAATAAAAAAAAAATTGCTTTTGCTATACATTCAATATCTTGAGAATGAATTAGTTTGTTCCAAAAAGGATTAATTTAAGTGAAGTTCACAAAGGAAAAAAATATTCGAGAAACATCTTATATATAATTTTCATACGATATACTAGTCCTTACGAACTGATATCAACACTACTTTTTCTGTCGTGAAAATGAAGAATATTGAGTAATGGGACTCGAACCTGCATCACTTGAATGGCCAACGCACCATCAGTTCACCTCATTCATTCAACATCCTGTAAGCTATAATTTGCTGTTTATATCAATAAGGGAAATAAAATGCAACTGCACTCTTAAAAATATCTATCATTTAGGTTTTTTTTTTTTTACAACAGATTCTTAAGACCGCTGTGTACTAACTATCCCTATTGGATTCGCTAACCTCAATGTTAACCTGTGGAGAAAACGAGTCCAAGGATTGCCGACTTGGATATAAAGATTTTTTTAAAAAATTGTACTCCGTAATAGAGAAAGAAATTTTACACCTTGGGGCATTTTTCATTTTTAAGAAAAAAATGCAAATAATATTTTAAAATTTAAATTATTCGGGGGGAAAATCTGGTGTAGTATGTTTTAAACACTCATAATTCCTTTGGTGGGTGAAATTTATAAAATGAATCCTGTTGTAAGGGGCAGAAAAGTTAAGGCTATCTGAAAATACCATCTTTATTGGATTATCAGCATTTATGTAGCTGTAAATAGTTGACACATTTTCTCCATAGGTTAACACTGCGGTGAGTGAATCCAATAGGGTTAGTACACAGAAGCCTTAAGGAAAAATCATATTTTTAAATTGTGTTTTAACGTAGGATTACATTTCTCCGTAACGGTCCTTCGGAAAGCAAAGTTTCAGACGCTAAAGCCGTCCGTCCATCCGTCCTCGTGAGTTACAATTTTCACAGCGTGCCAAACCCAGTCTATCGCTTCGACAAGCAGTAAATAGTTAAACAGAAAAGTACCAAAATGCGTGAAAATTTTGACATACATATATGTATATATATATACATACATATATATAGATACATATATACATAACACATACACACATATACACATACAAAAGAGGTAAGCAACGATAAGTAAACCTACGTTAATAACCCGCGGTAGTTTCGCTAGAAGAGACTACCTGGATTTCTTTTTTTTTTTACCTTTATACCGCAGTGTGCATTCCACCTTAGTTGAAACTAAAACTTATTTTTAGGGGATTGTCCAGTGAAAAACAAAAAATATATCTTGCGGTATTTTGTTTCCCGGTACCACCGCCCACATTGTACAGAAGCTAGAGACACGAGCTGCAGCACCGTGGGCCATGGATTTGAATGCTTGTCCAGGCAGCATTCTCTGCATAGTCTTCTCATAGGAAACCTCGTGATTCACCCACTTAATGAAGTAACCAAACAAGTCTCTCAGAGCAACATGGGCGAATGTCCTCAGATAAGAGTTTGTCAAATAAATAAATAAATAAATAAATAAATAATAAATGATTTAAAAAAATAGTTTCCAACACTCGAATTATACTTTTCTAAATATAATTCTTTTTAACTTCAGGGGTATACGTGGTTTCACGGCCCTTTCCTGACTGCGTACTAGTATTCAGCGAAATTCCATAGTCTTCTGCCGGGCTTCCAGATCGCATGGGCCGCAGTCATACTAAAAAATTATAATGTTTTACCTTGAGTTAATAACCCTTCGCTGAGCTATCACGGTTATAATGTAGCAGGTTCTATTATTTCTTATGTTGTTGTTGTTGTTTTCGTGTCCACGAATAGTGCAGAAGTAAAAGTCTTGACAGATCAAAAGCCTGGATAACGCAACTGCTAGATCAAGTGTCTGAGGGTTGTAGAGGAGAGATCTTGAGGTGACAAAACGAGTTTGAAAAAGGCAGCCACAATGGCTGACAGTCAGAGATATATTCTGGGAAAAGATGGATTTCTGGACAACTTCTACAGTGGATAAAGGATCTGGTGTCGTCAGGGTGGATTGTCATACCCTTAAAGTGATTGGCATAATCTAGCTATTGTAGAAGCAATTGTTCTGGGACGGCTTAAGTCCGAAATTAGTGGTGTAACTATTCCGTGCTTGGTGTCAAAGCCGACACGCTAGGTAGCGTCACACCGGTTATGTATAGTGATAAAACAGCTTACTAATAGAACTTGTTACCTGATATCAATTTATTGGGATTCTGGATTAAAATACTTCACGATTAGTTCGTGTTCTGGAACATCAATTTACACTAGTAATTCCGTTGAATCTGCGACGCACGTTAAAGATTGTCCGTTCAGCTGGCTGGATGCTCTGTCGCTACGGATCGTAGATCGGGCCTTCAGCATAAAGCTCTAATTGCAGAAGTCTCAGTTGCTAGGAGCGGATTCCACTCGTCGGAACCGGCTGGAATGAGGTGAACTCGAACTCCAAACGCAATTGATCTAATTATCACAGAGTAGTGGACGGCTCGTCCACACTCTCACCAAAGAGCTAGCTGCTTCGAAAATAGGGAAGATCAAGCTTTGATCTCCAAACGACCCTTCTCAGCGAAAAAAGGTCTTCTTCACGCAGAGGCTAAGCCTCCAAAAAATAGCAAAGTCACAATCAAATTGAGTGGAGCTCAGGAGATCAGCTATCACTCTTAAACTCTGGCTACTAATCTCTCGTCTCCTGTAAAAATCTCCTGCATCCGCTTTTAAAACTTTTTCCCTGGCGGGATCTGTAGCAACCCAGCTCTTTGATCTTGGCTCCTCATAGGTCCTTGGCCCTGGCCCGTGTGCAAAACGATACTTGTTCTTTATATCGTCATCGCTGGTTGGGTCATTACGCGTCTCATCAGGGGATGGTCTGCCTTTGTTAGTCTTTGTGTTAAAGTGTCTTCGCTCTAGACATCGGGGCGCCTCGCTATTGTAAGTCGCTCCTCGCCTGCGAGTCGAAAAGCGGACCCTTTGTAAGCCACCCCTCGGCAGGGGAAAACATTGCATCTTCGCAGTCCGCCGATGCTTACTCGTTTCAAGCCGAGGTTAATAAATTTCCTGGGCCATGAGAGGGGAAATGCCACAGTAGTTTCTTTGGGGTCTAGTGGGATAATCTTCCTCTGACCACTGCGTTAATCTGCTATTGTGATGGAGGAAGAACTCTGGCCAAGTTCCATGCTTCCTTGGCTAAAGAGCAGGCCTTGATTTCCGTAGGCCCGGGCCTAGGGGCCCCCGATTTGGGGCCACCCAAAAAAAATTTATTTTAAAAGAAAAATAAAAAAAAATTCCCAATTAAATTTTTTTTAATTTTGCCTGTTTATATAGCAGTTTTTTTATATATCCTTTCAAATTTGATTGATTGGTTCATCATATGTATAGTTATATGTATAGGGTCAGCATATGTATGCTATAGTGTATAAAAGGGATTATAAGTTTTCTTGTTGCCATTGGGATGGTGTTTTAATGATGAAGTAATATGTTGTATTGCTTTTTGTTATTTGGTAATGTTCTAAGGCTTCTACGCTTCAAATAGCCAGTTCTTTGTAAAATGGTACTTTCACAGTGATTCATGACTATTTTTTGTGTGTGTCAATTTTGGAAATTTTACGTCCACATCAGTGTTAGCCCCCCCCCCCCCCATCCCGAATTGTGCCTATAGTCAAAAATTTTCTAAATCGGGCCCTGCTAACGAGTCAGAACACTCGTTTCCTACAATATTGACATGTACGGGGATCCATTGAACCGGTACAGGACTTCCCTAACATGAAGATTATTTCTTATAGTTCGCCGTAATATTAACGTTGAAGTAGTAGCAACGAAAAGACCTATTCATAATGCATTCGGAGCGTGGCCTTACGTTACTACGTTGGCTCCGAGATAGTTGACATGACCGGTGATTGGTTTGACGAAGAATGTGGTCAATGGATTAAGCTCTGTGATTGGTTAAAATATTCGACGCTCACGCTACGTAACGCTCCGGATTCAGTGTGAACATGCCGTAATTGCCAGTACGTTTGCCTTACGTTACTACGTTGGCTCCGAGATTGTCGACATGACCTGTGATTGGTTTGACGTAGAACGTGGTCAATGATTAAGCTCTGTGATTGGTTAAATTATTCAACGCTGACGCTATGCAACGCACCGGATTCAGTGTGAACATGCCGTGATTGCCAGTATGTTAGCGGTAATTTTACGGATTTTCTTTCTTTATTTTTTTCTGGAATCATGACACAATTAACCTATGTCATGATCTTAACAAATAAATTCTATGAAATTTACAGATAATTTATGCATTTTCGAATGGATAGCTTACCCCAATCATCTTTTTTTCCTTTTCATTTCTTTATATCCATGTATGTTTCATTTCAGCTTGAGCCAATAACAAATGCACCCGATCAGATGGTAAATGCTGCCTCAGAAAGGATTTTTGGAAACTCATAATGATTCTTTTCTCGACGAGATGATCATTCGACAGTTAAGAACTTCTAGTAATGCATATAAGAAAAAGGTCTAAGCAACGAGTCATTTTTAAATATATTTTTTGTTATTAAAGTGAAATCAATCACAGTTCATAAAAGATTGAGCTCTTCTTTTCGTTTTTCTTTTCTTTAAATATATTGGGGTCATCCGAATAAGCAGAAGTGCGCAAACTGTTTTCGACCGCGGCCAATTTCTTTAAATAAAAAAATCACGTGATCCCCCCCCCCCCCCCAATATTTTTTTTTTTTTTTTTTTTTTTTAATCCAGGAAAATGTTAACAAAAGAGTAGAAAAACAAAATTATTAAATTTGAGAAACAATTTCAAAATCACTGTATTGTGGATTTTGGGTATTTATTTCTTGCATAGTAACAATAAAAAAATGTCTTCCTTAACCTTCTACATTGTTTTTTCTTTTCGAAATCTTTTGTAACTAAAACTTCAAAATCAAATATTAATATGTCTGTAATTAATTAAGTAAAAATTAATGAAATTAAGATTTTAATAAAGTCTGATTTTAAAATTGTAAGCTTCATATTAAAACATTGAAATTATAAACTTCATGTGGGTTTATAAAACTAAACTAGAAAATAATGCAAGATAAAAAGAACTTTTATATACCACGTTTTTAAATTTTCTGTTGAATCATATAAACTGACAATTCTCTCCTAATTGCGCAAACCTTCACTTAATTATTCTTTCTCACTTTCTTTTATTAATTTTAATCACTTTTTAGTCGTTTCCACTATCCACAGACTTTATAACCTTTAATTTTTATAATGTTTTTTTAACTTTTCGCACAATATTTTTGTAAACAAACTAAATTCACATGTATTCTGTTTCAAATCGTCAAACGCCGTTACGCAAAAGTGCAAGCATTGAATTCGGATCGAAGCGCCACCTTGCGGATTTTTTCGGCTAAAAGTATTAAAGAATGCATTGTCATCGTGTTCTGAGCTATCTAAAAGTTTCAAATGTCTAGTTAGTAGGGAAGTAGTTAAAAATCGATTGCAGATTTGAACTGGACAAACAACCCACACACACACAAACCAAACAGAAAGCGAGTTAATAAAAACATGGTTAAAAATAATGAGAAGGGTGAACTTGGACTTCGAATAGCATTTGTTTAAGATTTGATGAAATATTTGAGAATGCTAAATCTCATATCATCGTTTGTTTGATTTTTAGAGCTACTCATTTGAAACCCAGGCTTTCACATGTTGGTAAAAGCAAATGAAGCAATGTAGAGAAAGGTCGTTCGCCAATTTATGGAAATGATCTGTAATTTATTTTTGCCGTCATTTGAGTCCTAATGGAAAAAGTATATGAAAGTTAAAAAATATCCCGAATTATCTAACAATATTGCATTTAATCCACACCTTGTAAAAGCAAACCCTTTCATTATTTTTTTATTATTAGTGTTTCATGCGATTGGAGTAGTAGACGGCCATCCAACCCATCATTTTGACGTCATAATACTAATATGACGTCATATGAAAAACTATATGAAAGTTAAAAAATATCCCGAATTATCTAACAATATTGCATTTAATCCACACCTTGTAAAAGCAACCCTTTCATTATTTTTTATTTATTTAGTTTTTCATGCGATTGGAGTAGTAGACTGCAATACAGTTTTTTACAGCTCACTACGCGATATGAATACTTGAGCTACTGATTCATTCACATTGAAGTTTGTTTACTTTCAGACTTTCATCGCAAAAGTAAACAGATTTTTAAAAACTTAAATATACAGCTAAAAGCATCCAATTTTTTTTTAGTTCTGAATGTTTTATAGAAAAATAGGCTGAACAAACGTGATTTGATAGAGAAGATATTAGTTTTTAGGTAACAAAAAATTCTGATCCACATCTGAAATTGAAATTAAGCCTAACCGGCCGTTTGTTACTGAGGGCTTCAATTGAAAGATGAGTACAGCCCGGAAGTGTTATACAGAGACAACGGCTATTATATATATAATTTACTACGCACGGGCAAAAGATGCAGTCTGTCACTTTGATGCGAGGATATGAGTGAACCTTTTAAACAACGTGTTTCTCCAGTGTTTGAAATGGAAGCAAAAGGAACATTTTGTATGAAACATCGGTCGATCCCTCCTTTTTCATCTTATATTATTGCACTGGGGGTTGATGGGGCCAAAAGTCGGTAGTCTAATACTACTTGACACGGCTCCTATGACCTAATAAATTATTAGAGCAAACCGGCGGAACCTCGACTGCGTACATATTCAGGATTATTGCGTAGCGACTAGTCTGCAGGTTTATTCACGCCGCACACCTAACGGTTGGATCGGTTTTAATGATTTGTGGTAATACAGTCAAACCTCGCTAACTCGAACCTCGATTTCGCGAATTTTTCGATATTTCAAAGAAAAAAAATTCCTTCAAATTTCCTATGCACTCAATGTTAAAAAAAACCTTGATTTGACGAATTTTTTTTGGCTCATCCCTCGATAACTTGAATTTTTTTCCATAAATGGAAAAGAAAATTTTTCTAAAACAAGAAAAATAATATCCAAAAATAGAAATTTCTAAAAAATAGAAACGGTATTCAAAATTTACAGTGATAAAACCCTGCATAAACTTTGAAATGAAAGGATATAAAGACGGAAGATAACACAATGAAATCACCACTTCTCTTGACCTCCCAAGATGGGAGTTGTTTCCTTATCTCTTTTCAGTCAGTTGCCAGGCATATGCAGTGACCATCCATCCTTTCTTTTATTTTTTGTCCTTTTATTCTCCAAGGTTACTTTCTAGAGGGGTTGGGGTGGTTTTAACGGAACAGTAAATGAAGGCATGAACCAAAATCAAGAGGTGGGTCACTTCCAAGAAGATTGTAGAATTCTTATTGCATTCAAGGGGCAAAAGACGTGGTAATGCTGTGCCCCTGCTGTCTCGCATTCAAGCTAGTGCTGCTCCTAAAAGACTGAAAAGTTTCCTTTCTGTTATCATGGTTATTGCAGAAAAAATTAGCAATCGTTAGGAAACAACATTTGGAGAAGGTGATATCTTCTGCGAGTTATCTGTTCAAAATGGCTAACAAGCTAAATTGAATATGCTTAGTATTGAAGTGAAGAAGCAAATTATCGATAAAGTTGAAAAAAGTTCGAAAAGAAAAGGAAATTGCAAATGGAATTTGGAATTCCAGGCAACACATTGTTAACAATTTTAAAGAATAAAACAATTATCCTAGAAAAATTCGATGACGGCTTAGGCCCAAGCGAAAGAAGCTCAAAACTAGTGAATTTCAGATATGGAGAAGTGCTAATGATGCGGATTACGCAATGTAGAACCAAAACATTCACCTAGATGGACTTTTAATCAAAGATAAAGCTGAATCTTTTGCAAAAGATTTAGGTTATTTAAATTCAAAGGCAGTAATGGTTGGTTTGAAAATTTTAAATAACGAAACAACATTACATTTTTGAAAATGTGTGGTGAAAGTGCTAAAGTAGATGAAGATGTTTGTGCAGAAATTAGAAAGAAAGTAAGCTTGATACTGAAAGATTAAGACAAAAAGATGTGTTCAATGCGGATGAACTGGACTTTTTTTAAAATGCATTTCAGACAAAACCATGCATGTAAAGGATGAAGCATATCATGGAGGGAAGAGGAGTAAAGAGCGTTAACTTATTATTTTACGTGAATATGAATGGAACAGAGAAGTTAAACCGGTAATAATAGGGAAACCGTAAAAACCAAGGTGTTTCAGCGAAAAAAATCTTTTCCTTTGGATTGCGAAGCTAACCGAAAAGCTCGGATGACATGTAACCATTTTGAAAATGGCTCAAGAATTTAAATAAAAAAATGAAAACAAAAAAAAGCGGAAAATAGTGGTTTTCCATTGATAATTGTACGGGGCACAATACCATACCTATAAGAGAAAACGTAAGAATTGAATTCCTCCCCCGAATACTACATCAAACTTCAACCACTTGACTAGGGTATCATCCAAATCCTCCATTTGCCACCAAATGGGACAAACAAAGAAGCACTATTTACAGTGGACACTATGAGGAGATATGTTGAACGTCAGCCAAATATACCAGAGGACACATTTAAAGTCATTGTCCTCTTAGAAAATGCAATAGATAAAATTCCATATTCTTTTCTGAAGCGAACAACAACTGAATCTTTTTTCAAATAATTTTGTAAATAGTGTTTATTAAAATAAAAAAATGGATTAATTTTTAAAAAGGTATGTAAAAAATCTTTTATTCTCTCTTCTACTATTGATAACATGCGATTTTCGATAATTGGAATTTCCGATATTTCGAATTTTTTTTGTCTCTCCCTTCAAGTTCGAGATATCGAGGTTTGACTGTATTATTGCATTAACCAGAAACCTGATATATGAAACCATATTAATTGGAAAGTTAAGCTTTCCAATTAATCGGTTTCAGAAGTGAGCAAAATTATATATGTTTTGAAGCGGGCAAAGGGCTAATCGGGCTCTCTTAAGGTTTGTTTTGTTTTTGAAAATGGACATGTGATTTAATGCATTTACTGTTTCAAACTGTTTAATTAAAATGTCATTCTATGACTTAGTAAAATTATTTTTTTTAAAACAGACATACCAGTTCTCCATATCGTGCATCATTTCTTAAGTGGTACGACTCTCGGCAACTTTCCCTAATTATTCTCATTTCGTATATAAAATTCAGGTAGTCTCTACGGACCCGCGGACGATCGGGTCCGCGGTCACCCTATAACGATCCTGCGTTTAACTGTTTACTGCTTCCCCAAGCGATACAGACTGGGATTGGCGCGCTGCCAAAATTACACTCGTGACGCAGGACATCTGAAATTTTGCTTTTCGGAGAACCATTATGGAGGAACGTAATCCTACGTTTAAAAAAAGATGAGGTTGGACATTTCTAGTCCTCTTAAGGAATGAGCTGGTAAAAGTGCATTTATGTGCAGATTTATCTAATAACCTCGTTTTTCCTACAGAGGCATATACTGCGGGCCGTTCCCTTAACTCGAGTGACATACCAGTGGAAACACAGAGATGGAGAATTTATACGTGTACGATACAGACAGGAAAGTGTACTTCGAAGAGTATCCCCAAAAATACTACTCCTGTTGCTGCAGTTAATGCAAATGGAAGCTGCCTGTGCTTCATACACGAAGCAACGTTGGCTGTAACTTACGGTGAACTTTTATTCTTCAAACATGGAGTAAAAAATAACGTGGGAGTAGCTCATATCTCCGGCACACGATATCTGTCAGATGACACATTCGGTTCCACTCAGTTTGTGATATGCCGAGACATGCCCTTCACTCGGTCTTTTTAATGTTTCCTATTGTGCTAAATAAACAACTGTTCTTACCTACAACTGAGGTCTTATTTGCTCTTCCGCTATCACTAAATTACGATATTTCAAAGAAGAAAAAAAAAGGTGAGTGATGTATTAATTCACAAATTTAAAATAACCCTACAATTTTTTTTCCACATTTAAAGTTCACACATTATTTAACTCAAGGTCAATATCTCGAATTGTATTGATCATATTGAATTTAATTCTATCTATAAATTATCATAATTAAAATATTTGTGCAAGATCTGGGGGTTGAGTAAATCTTACCACAATGTTTGCAAATGGAACTACGCAACGATTTCCCAATGTACTAGAATTTATTTTTAGACGTATTTGAGCATTTGTGTTGATAATTTCTTTCCTTTCATCAGAGATAAGAGTGTTATCCTAGCATGATCGAATAGAGCTTTTGATAACTGATTAAAATGCAACCGAGGCAACCACGAATAATTTGTTTCACAACAGTTTATAATTTTCTAAACTTAACGTAATTTGGAGGTAAATACATTAAACCAGGGAATCCCAACATCTGGGTCTCGAAGTGTTTTCACGGTTTTATTCAATTAAAATAACTTTTTAACGAATTTCATAAAAAATTGCCATTATATAATTGAAAAAATTAATTCCATGAAACTGTTGGGCAGTGATGTTTTTAAAAGGAAAAATTCTCCTTTTTCTTAATGATTCTTAATGCTCTCCGTTTGATGCAAATTTAATTTTTGTTAAATTTAACATTTGGTTGGAGTTAAAGCATGGAAAATGCTTTTTAATTCTTTGTCTTAAAAAACCTTTTTAAGGAAAATACGCAGGGGGAAGTGGGGGGCGCAGTACGCGTGGAAATTATTGAAGGGGGTCGCGACTCGAAAAAGGTTGGGAAACACTGCATTAAACCAAGGCAAATATCAATGAAGATATGGATACGTACATATATACTGAGATATCTCAGTTATTTGTGCTAATCAATTTACAAGTGTGCACGACCGGACAACGCATGAACTATCGAAAACTGGCCCTGTATACCGTAACTTATGAACTATTCGGAGGTTTTAAATGATCCACACATATTGTTTTAAATAGTTTTATTTAAAACTAACTAAAATACGCGTGCTTCGCTACGAAACACATTAATTTCATCAATTATACAATTTGGTTAATTTAATTTAAATTAAGTTTAGCAGTAAAATGTTGAAATTCCCCAGAGGAGTGACACCATACAATTTAACGACCGTGATTCGACATTAAATACGGGTTTTAGATTTTTCTTATTTTAGGGATTTAAGCCCCCATTTTAATCCCCTTACAGGTAGTGTTTTCTAAAAAGCTTTCTTAGTAAGCACCTAAGACCTAAAAGGAACCACGATGCAAAATGTCAGCTTCCTAGACCTTATGGCTTCAGAGACACAATGAGCAGTCAGCCAGTGTTTTATTTTAGGAGTTTAAGCCCCTTTATATCCCCATAAAGTTTCAATGTTTAAAAAGAAATTCTTAGCCAGCACATAGGGTATAGAGTAACCACCATGCAAAATTTCATATTCCTGGGACTTATGATCCCAGAGATACAGTGATCAGTCTGTCAATAGTTTTTGGGAGGGGGGAAAATCCTTTTAACCCCTCTTTAAGTTTGAATTTTTAAAAGAGCTTTCTAATGCCCGTATCACACTAAAGATTTAGCACAAGCTTTTAGCGCAACTGTTTCACTAAACCTGTTCTACCTGCAACTGTTGCACTAAAATACTGTGTGATAGAGTGTTTTTCTATCAATCTTTAACTGCAACTTTTCCCATTCTACATGGGAAAAGTTTCACGAAAAGCTTGTGTTGCACATAATTGTCCAATAGCAGGGCAGGTTTTTGGCTCACGTGACTCGCGATCGAGCAAGGAATAAAATATGGCCGCCAACATGGATCCGTGGACTAAAGAAGAAATTTTAAATTATTTCATCGACGAAGTTACAATTCGTGAAATCTGTGGAACCACAGCGTTAAAGCGGTTGACTTTTAAAGAGATAGGGGAGATAATGAGTGAGAAATGGCCTCATTACCAATCTTCTTTTACTAGCGGTAAGTAAGATTTTGCATGTCTTTTATACATTTCTTGGCTCATTTCTTATCCGTAACAACTTAATAATTATTTACAGTATTGCCACGTTTGATATAATTTCAAAATAATTCTATTTAATTGTGGATCTTTCGGAACTTTTCGGATCATTGATATGGATTCATATCAATTGTCATTTTTATCGCCAAACTTCGCCAATGTTTGTCAACAGAAATAATCTTCGTGCATAGGATATTGCACTGAAACAAGTTACAATTTTTTTTTCTGTATTCGGAAAAACAATCAATCAGAATTTTTAATCATGTAGTAATAACTTCTTATTTAACAAAGTTAATTGTATTGAAAGCCATTAATAGTCTACCCTGCTTTACCATTATTGTTCAATAATGCAAGAGATATTTTTAATGCTAAGATTTTAAGTATTGTGGTTGCATTGATTTACTGTACTGACACTAGTATTTATGGTAAGCTAAATTTACGAACTTATGGATCACTTATGATAGTAAACATTCAGTTTACATGCAACTGAATAACAACAATATAACACTTACATTTTTGTTTAAATTTTTGAACAAAAATAAATAAATTTCATTTTGTGTTTAAAGTTTTGTTAAAGAAATAAAACACTCTTAAAATTTGAGAGTTTTATAATTTGTGTTTTGAAAGGGAAAAATGTTTAACTTAAAATTTTGTTACGAGTGCTTAAAAAAAAGAAAAAAAAAAATTATTTTATTTATAATTATATATATAAAATTAAGTACTATTTTATATTAGAATAATGTTTTATATTAGTTTTTATATAATGTGTAATATGTATTGGTGTTTAAGTTGTATTAAATCTGTAAATATTTATCATCAGCAATAAGTTGACAATTTTGAAAATATTGGATATATATCAAAATATCGGATATTTTCGATATTTGGAACCCTGATCACAGCTCTCATTTTTTAATTATTATTACATTTCAATATTTCATTTTAATGTCTATTTTTTACAGGATACAGAAAGTGACTTTGGGGAATTTACCCAAGAATCGGTTACTGCAGTCAATGAAAATGCACTAATGAATAGCCCCCAGACCAATAAAAGAAAGTGATGGAAACTTCATTAATTCCCCCTAAAAAAAGGGGGGAAAGTGTGGATAAGCAAATATCCAGCACGTTGGAGCAAGTCAAGAAATTAATGGCATCTATAAATGAGGATAAAGACAATGTAGATGATGCCTTTTTTAATTATCCGAGATGTACATTTAAAAGTTTAAAAGATGTAAACTTAAAAGAAAAGGCAAGAGTTGAAATCCAAGGTGTTATCAATAAATATTGCATGGCAGACTTGAATAATAATAAATAATTTTTTAAATAAATTTTTTACTTCATGTTTCATTTCATTGATTTCATTGACCATAATTTAATTTTACAAATAGCTGGTATGTTGCATATAACTGGTATTTATAGGTATTTTGGCATTTGAAAAATATATAGCAACAGCTCAGATTCAAAAAATTATAATAACTGAGAAAAAGTAATAAGAAAGAAATTATTTTCCATTTATTTATTTATGATACTATTCCAAAATTTATTGATATATCTGAGAGTTAACCTTTTCGTAGATGCCCATTTTTTTAATATTGTGTTAGTATTTTATGTAATGTAATTATTCTAATATTTTGAATATGAGCTGTACTAAAATCTGAATGTAATTTATCTGAATTTTTTTTATTTCACACTTTTTTGTGCTAAGAATGTTGCTAGAAACTAATCTTTCCATTTGTACCACAAAAGATCAGATCCATATGGGTAACCCAATTTATATGGGTACAGAAAAAAGAAATCAAATTATTTTGGTACTTGGCAAAGATATGTTCTAACATAAAATAATAATGGTCGTTCTAACCCCTCTTTTGAGACTAAGTTTTCGTATGCTGTTTTCATAATTGAAACCAGTGTAGTTATTATTTACAAGTTATACAGAACAAAAAAATTTTCAATCTTAACTTTGAACAAGGTACATTTATTAAAAATTAAATTCAATGTAAATTGCACATTTGCTCTTGCCATGGAACAGGTTCCACATTCTATTGAAGTCAGCAGCTAATGCTTTCCATTCAGTTTCATTACTGGGGCAATTTAGATAATCATCTTTTAAAACTGTAAAAATTGCCTTGCATACTAGTGGCAAGATTCCAGAAATGGTGTTTTGAGCAATGCGAAAGTGAAAACTTAATGATTGCTGCGTTTCACCTGAAAAATAAAGATAAATACTGTCAGTAAAGAATCAGACACAGGTAATGCTTAAAAGAAAAACATTTTAGCAATTCTCTTTTAATGATCCATAGGTGTATTTTTTCATCTAAAGATCTGTCTTAGTAATTTGTTCAAAACAGAATAGTACAGAAAACATAAACAATAAAACATCAGTTTCTAATGTGCCTAACATGCCAAATCTAACATCTAATTACAGTAGGCTCTCTGTAATCGACACAGCTTGGGACCAATGCTAGTGTGGATTATAGGTCATTCTATTGTTTATGTTTTGAAAATTGTAAGTAAAACCAATCAACAGTTTTTTTTACAATTAATGACAAATTAAAATAACAGAAATATTATAATAAATATTGTACAATGATTTTATTTGAATTTATTTAGATATACAATTAATGATTTTTAAAAAAATGTCACAATATATATTTTTACATGCTAGCTATTGAATTGTCAATGATTGGCATTGAAACTTAACATCAAATTTCAATGTTTACATCTGTTATGATGTGTGGATTATAGGTGCTTGCTAATTAAAGTCTACTATATTATATTAATTAACTATCAAATATAATATTTCAATTTTTGCACAGTAAGCACCCACATAATAAAATGTTTATTTTAATGCAAATACATTTGTCAATTTCATGATTATAGATTTTGTATGACCAACTTGGTCACTTCTGGGGTAATTATCGATCGGCAACAAATTTGATTAAAATAGATTGCCATAATATATTATATAAATCAAAGTATTAAAACCGAAATACACTAGAATATGTAAAAGTACATGTGTATGTGAGTATCGACCATATTTATACTACCTAAAATAATTAATCCTACTTATACTTTATTGTATGCGACTGTGTTTATATTCTACAGTCCTGCCCATCATATTCATTAAATCATGATAATGATAATCTTGTGCTAGTCTTTAATATCAATATTAAGATTAAAAAAAAAGCAATGTTTATAAAAAGTCTATATCTTTACCTGTAGCTAAATATCTGAGAGTGAGTGCCAAACGTTCACCAGGAGGAATACTGTGTCTCATTTGTGTATTTCTTTTTTGTATCAAAGGGGATACTTTTTCAAGCAAATACTCAAAAGATGCTGTATCCATCCTAATCCACCTTCTATAGCCTTCAGTATCCTAGTATTAAAAAAATAAGATATGTTTAATTTTTCATAATTGTATTTCATGTATAGAAAATTTCTATGAGCAAGTTATTACAGCAACCTTTTCAAACATTTCACTAAAACCAAACAGTTGGGGGAAAAAGAAATAATCCTCTTTTAGGGGACTTAAAGAAGGGTCAAATATTCTGCATAATAATTCTATAAATATTATTTCTATAATAATTTATTAATTCTAGCAAAATTTGAAAGAAAATATCTTACCTGAAGTGCCAGTTCCCTCATCAAATTCTCATAACATCCTAGTTTATTTCTTTTTTTTAACCATTCCCTTGTCCAAATTTTTCTTTCAGATTTTTTTCTTCTTGCAATTAATGCTGCTGTAAGGCAAATTATTTTAGCACATATCGTTTTTTTAGATGATATGCTCATAAAATTGGATGGAGCCATGATTTGAATAGGTTATGTCCGACTGAGCAATCGATTCGTAGTACATGCGCTAAGAAATTTGTATGCTATGCCTAAAGCCTAATGGTCGATAACAGGATTGGTACGGTAACCCGTCCGCTAAGGTTTGCGAATCCGTTTGTCAAACTCCAGCAACCCTTCACAGACACTCCGCGAGGAGAAATGCTTGACGAAAAGCTTAAAGTTTCACCAAATTCTTCAGTG
Source organism: Dolomedes plantarius (assembly GCA_907164885.2). Classification (NCBI taxonomy): domain Eukaryota; kingdom Metazoa; phylum Arthropoda; class Arachnida; order Araneae; family Dolomedidae; genus Dolomedes; species Dolomedes plantarius. The sequence continues at coordinate 118,500,179 of OU015496.1, read as the reverse complement.
TGATACGGGTTTTAATGTACCCATTCACATAAAGGAAATCCTTGAGGATTTACCCGTCGTGTGTGGGGAAGCCATATGAGACCGCTGGCGGACTGTACAGTCCCCGAAAAAAACCAGCGCGCCCTCCCCCCCCCGCCAACCCCCAACCACACCCTCGCAAAAGACCCTACGACGGTAGAGTCCGCTGTGTGTGTAAGCGTGCATAGGGTCACATGGATAACTACTTCAATCTGGCGTCAACGAATCCGCCGGCACACAGTGGCACTCGACAGCTGCACAGGCTACCGTCGAAGAAAAATTTCATTTTCCGCTGTGTGTGCAAGCTCCAATTGACTTCTGTGGTCTACTGTTGGAACGACGTCCGATAGAAAATTTCCGCTAGAGATAAAAACGCTGTGTGTGCAACGGGCCTATGTGTGCGCATGTGTTGCACGTGTGTGCTCAAGGATTCAGTTGAGGAAATCCTGAAGATTTTTTTTTCCTTGAGGATTTCCTACGCGTGTATGGCCATCTTTGGTGAACAACTAGGGCTTAAGGGGGGCTCACAACCTTTAAAACTTCAAAAAATCGATTTTTGGTTTTTGCTATATTCTGATTTTTGGGACATTTCTGAACAATATGCAAAAAACCGCATAAAAAAATTTGCATTATTTCTCGAGTTATGAGAGTTTATGTAAAGCTCACTCTATTGCCATGGCCATGTATATTCTAACTTTAACTTCAGTTTTCTCAAATATGTGAATTTATGGATTACGCGCACTGTTACTCCCAAACTATGTGTGCCAGACACACAAAATTTTCATGAGATTTGTATTATAAGCTTCTTTACATACTAAAACCAGAAAAGTAAAAATAAATTTGTAAAAAAAAATTTTTACACTTTAAAATGTTTTAAAAAATTGCTAAATTTAAAAATTTTTAAAAATTTTCAATTTAAACTACATTTTTTGTATATTTTTTGGTTTTACATTAAACTTGAGTATATTATTAATTTAGTTTGACCAAAAAATAGTTTCTGAATGCATATTTCTTAATTTTATGATGCGCGAAACATCCAATGATTTTTTTTTTTCCTTTTTAGTAATGTGTACATTTAAAAATAAAATCTAAAAATTATTTATGGCTTTACAAGTTCTATTTTTGTATAAAATATAACTGAAGAGTTGTTATCTTGATATAAAACAAATATATATATATATATTATTGGAGTTTCAGTAGCTCGAATTTGATCATGTTTAGGGTCATTTCCCAGTAGTCAAAGGTTGTGAGCCCCCTTAAGAGGAACTAACATGCAAAATTTCAGCTTCCTCGGACTTCCAGAGATACAGGATGATCAGTACGTGAGTAAGTGGTATTTGGCTTTGGTATATATAGATGACACCAAATTTTGAAGATTTTCTGGTAGAATACATATTACATTCCTTCATTTATCAACATTGTGTTGTCACTTAATTGGGATATTAATACAGTAAAACCTCGTTTATTCGAACTAACTGGGACCATAGGCAATCCGGATAATAAGCAAAACAAAATCCTTAACTAAGCAGACTTACCATTTATTACGATAAAAAAACTATGTTTTGTAACAAAATTACATAATATTGTTTACAAGACATTAAAAAATATAAAAATAACTTTTCGCATCATCTCTTAACAAAGAATTGGTAAGTCTCGTAAAGCTTTCTTAAACTCAACAAAAAGCATTTTATTGCTATAATTTATTGTACCATCTATGCAGGAAATGTACACTGAATCAAACTAAAAAGCGAATATTTGGCGTACGTATAGTTACGTTCTTGCTATCATAGTCGAAAATTATTATCTAATGTGAATATTAAATTTTAAAAAATGTCTACAAATCTGATCCCGATTAACGAGGACTGGATAAACGAGGTTTTACTATATTTTAAATCTAACCATTTTTTCCATGATGCATGGATACTCGGAAGTTCTGGGCAGTGTTTCAGTGAAGATACCCAAATGGCTGCTAATTAATAACGTTATAGTTATTTTTGGTAAAATTAGACAACTCGGTCCACAGATTGCGAATTTCCAGGACAGTTTGGAACCGATTTAGCAACTTTCTGACCACACGATACAATTAAAACAACATATTGGTGCACCAAAATACTGCTAAATGTTGTTATGGTTATTCTGGGTAAAATTTGTTTGCTGGTCCCCTATCTAGTAAATATTTGAACTCATTGGGAAACTTTCTGGGTCCGTAATGCTATCTAAACATCATTTTAATGTTCGTTCATTTTAAGAATCTCGCGTTCCGAAACGAAATGCATCTGCCTCAAAAAATAGTCATGGACATGAACACCACCATGGGGGGAAAAAAATGACCTCTACAATTTTTGTCTCATAACCTACAAGATATAACAAATGAAGGAGCAAAAAAATTACGAAACCATCAGGAAGTGCCTCATTTCAAACTACCTTATTATTTAATTTAAAAATATCGCATTAAAAAAACGCCTAGAAAATCGAAAAGATAGTCAAAAATAATTGTACAAGCTCTGAAATGTTATTGCAATGCAGCAACTTGTAAACGATTAAATAAAAAAGGGCATAACATGCGAAAATTGTTCATAAAAATGAGTACAGTATACAAAAAGTAAATTTCTACGACGGAAGCTTCTTTTTTTTATTAAATGTGTCGAAAAGAAAAAAAAATGCTCGGATTCTTTTTTTAACCACTTCCCCGTGTTCTCAGTACCCTGTAACTCCCCCGGATTAAATTTTAGGAACACTTTAGCTTTTAGGGCACTGTTCGCTATGTTTTTTTTTTTTCTTATTCAAAAATACCTCTCTCTCTGTATTCCTTATTTAAATTTATTTGAAGAAAAAAAACACTTTTTTTACGAGTTTCCTAAAATTTTCAATACATCCAAGATTTGGGGGAAAAAAAATTCGTTTTTTAATGAACTGGCTATAAAAATTTTCTCAGTCAAAAGCTTTTGAAAACACTATTTGAACACATTCACAGGGAAAGAATCCCGCAGAAAAAGATTTTTTCCTTTTTTTTTTCCAAAGGTATTTTAATGATTTTGCAAAAATATTTTGAGTCCAGCGCCTTAGAACCGCAGTTTCAAAAATGAGTTTTTTGAAAACAGCACTCAAACTCGTTCAAGGGGAAAAATTGCTTGCAGACAGTATACTCAAAAAAATTATACCATTATCAACCTCCGATCACCAACGTTGGCATGCAAAAGTGGGCATCGCCACTTTTGCAGTACACTAATGTTTATTAATTTATTTGACATTAAAGCAAGATCTTAAGAAATGAATGCATTTTATTGCAGTATTGAATATTACCATCCACATATAATTACCATAACCAACCCAAAGTTAGCATTCTATGATATAAAAAAAGTGAGAAAAGTGAGATAAAATAGCCAGTCGGTTAATGCTATGACGTTACTCTCTTCAGAAACCATTGGAAAGGGCACAAATGGAGATGACAGATCATATTAATAAACGCCAATGAAACCAGGTTGGAGGAAAAAAAAGTCCAAATTAGTAAGAAATCCAAGATGGTGGATGGTGCTTCAAAAACTAAAGTATCACCACCGAGTCCATTAAAACACTTGAATGGCCAATGATGCCACATTCGCATCACTTGTATGCCGATTGTTAAGAGGCCGATGACGTCATAATTTATTTCTCGTATGGATAATGTGAGGAACTATTAAACCCTAAGGGCCTGTTCACATAGGAGTCCGTTGCGTTACGGAAAAGATGACGTTGAGACGAAAATAAACCAATCGTATGCCTCCAAACGATTAGCAATGAAATTTTTAACGCCTATGATTGGTTTATTTTCGTCTCAACGTCATCTTTTCCTTAACGCAACGCAACGGACTCCTATGTGAACAGGCCCTTTGTGTGCTTTTCAAGTGCAGTGGCACATTGAACAATTAAATTTTAACAGAAACAGCAAGTAGAAACTTCGTGGTAAAATTTCCCTAAAAAGTGGGTGCAATTCTGTGCTTCTAGGCAGCAAAGAAATAGCTGAATTAGTCATAAATGTCGCAGCTCAGAAGAAAAAAATAAATTACAAAAGTAACTTTTTATAATTATTTAAACACCATCCGTAGATCCGTAAAAATGACTACAAATCCGTCTAAGTCGGTGACAGCCAGCAGCTCTAAAAATACGATTAATATTCTAGTAACATTTCTTTCCCCAATCGATAATCAGTCATCTGATAAATTCAAGAACAAACTGCTAGAGCGCAAGTTATTAGTTCAGCTATTAAAACTTTAGTTTCATAAAAGAAAGGTAAAATGCACCTTTAACGCTTATGGATGGTGACACACAATCCAAAATGTTTGCTATGATTTTTTTTTTTTTTTTGCCTTAAATGAAGGAAACTTCATTTTAAATTATTCTTAATCATTCTTTGTAATTAAACTGTTTCCACGGCTAATTTAGAAGGTGTGTCTTGTTTACTATTCTTTAAAAAAATTGAAAATACGGAGCACTTAAATATTTAGCAATGTTTATTATTCATTTTATACAATCACTGGGCATAGTAATCTATTTTCAAAAGCATCTTCTACTTACAGTCATGTACAAGCATAAATATAATGAAATGCTACAAAAACATTTTACTTAGAAAATACATATGTACACAGGTTTCGATTGTCTAATGGATGAGGTGTATCACTAAATGGTAGGAAGACCTAATTGAGAAGTTGTTTAACAGGAGAAAGGACATGTACAGTACCAGATGTGAAAAACGCTAGCTACCAATAGATCATTCAAAAATACACATATTAGGAACTTGTAAGATCTTTTAAAATGCTGAAAATGGCTTGAACTTTTCAATTACACTTTTCTACTATACTAGGTATAAAATTTAACAAGTCATGTACAATAAGCAAAAATTAAGGCTTTTCTCAGAAAAGTATTCAAAAATTGAGATATCTGCCAATATTACTATCTCTGATATCTATTCAAATCTTAAGTTTTTCTATTTGTTATGTTTCAAGACCATAATTTAAAAAGCAACAGAACAATTGAAACATCCAATACCTGTCAATATTACTATCACTGATATGTATTAAATTTTTAAATTTGTTATGCTAAGCTTATTGCTTAATTATCACAGAAGGAAAATTTCAGACTAACACTTGCTACAGTGCATAGAGGTTTATAAAAATTTTCAACATACTGCCTACTTTGTAAAGAAAATGTTTACAGTACAAAAATAAATTACAGTACCAAAAGTGATTACATTTACTGAAATTAAAAATAAATTATTACATATCGTTTAAAAAAATCTTCAGTTTAAATTAACTGTACCTTTTCAATGAATTACATGAAATATGTGTTTCAAATCAGCATCAATGCCCCATGTGATATGCTATTTTCTTTTAAAGCAAAATTCTGATCAATTCAACCAATTACAAAATCTACTGATAGTTTATAATGCACTATTCATTCAGGTAAACACTGAATCTTATAAAATACAAACATAAAGAGCAGTTAACTTCTGTGAACAAACTTTAAGATCTAAAGATCACACTCCTGTACTTTAAGAACAACCTTTTTAAATTTGTAAAGCACATATTTTACAATAGAGGCATAAATGCTAAAAGTTATTCAAAATGCGTATTAATCATTAGCTTTCAATATAAACTTCTTTCATGCTGTTTTAACAATTTTTCAAATAACATATTGTAGGTGTTTATTGCATATTTTATTAGCTAAACTATCAGAAGCCATAACAAATGACTGCTTACTTTCTAGGACTTGTTATACAGCCATTAGTAAAAAAGTACTCCAATTTCTATGAAGTCAAAAGTTTGAGTGATATGTTTCAGTTAAAAACTTTACATTGATTTTAATAACACCATAACTGTCTCTAGTCATGTAAAAAGTGTGAAAGCAACAATTATCAGTACAAAAGTACAAATCTAAAGGGGGAAAAAACTCAAAATATCCATGGTGCTTATAAATTTAAATTATGTAAATGCTGCAGTTGTAAAAATGGGTGTGAAATACCTTTTTTAAAACAGTTACTCCCTTTTTTATTTTACAGTAACATTCCATCAATTAGATTTCCACTTTACCATATTATTCAATGATTTTAACAACCTCACTATTAAAATTCTGAAAAACAGAAATATTGGCATGTAAAAAACACGGTAAGTTACAAAAGCCGACATTTTAGCTGCTTTTAAATATATATATATACATATATATATATAAAAAAAAGCCCCCTAAATTTTATGCAAGGAAATATCACAGTTTAAAGGCAAGACACAAATTGTCATCCAATGAATACTACACTATGTATAATATATATATAGAAAAAAATCTGTATTTTAATTTCAAATTCTGTGTTTAACAAACTTCAGAAGGTTGTTTGAAAAATTGTGAAGCATTGATGCTTAATAATTAAAACTTATGAGAGTAAAAATTCAGTAAATTATCATGAATATGAGATGGGAAAAGTATATGTGCACCAAGATGACAAAAACATGACTAACAAAATCCCATCCTTGGCACTTTGTTTGACACCCGTTCAGTTTAACAATGCATAACAATTCACATGAAAAATGTCTCAAATCTTAACACATATAAAAAAGAAATTAAATTTAAGAATTAATGTTGAAAAACTTTATTTCATAATGATCATAGTTAAGTTTAGAAAAGAATGCCATAGAGATAAGTGTTTGAATGTTTCACAGTTCCCTCAAATGGCAGAAAATATCACTTCTTCACTTATAAATGCAATAGAGGTATATGCGGTAACATATTCTGTGTTTATTGTTCTTTTTCTGCATGTTTTACTGAATACCACAAAATTTGCATACTATTGCTGGACATAATAAATTTACAATTTCAATTTATAGTGAAATAAATGTAACTGAATATTTAAATATAAAAATGGAGTAGACTATTTACTACCATGAACACAACTGCAGATTTTTAGCTTCTGCATACTTGGGAGTAAGCTGTAGTTTTCCATTTTGTTGTATTCGAGAGCTCAAAACAGATATCAAAATTTATGTATGTCCTTCAGGGGTTCATTAGTACTGGCAAATTTGGGAGGGGGGGGGGATAATATTTTGAAAAATATATTGACAGAAGATTTATTTGCTTTGATGCTATGAATAGATAATACAATGAAAATGAAAAAGAATTAAAGGATCTTTTAATAACCATAATTATTACTATGATTAACAATGAATAGGGAATTAAACTTTTAATTAATACGAGGATAAATAAAGGCAGGAATACGAAGCATTTTTATAAAGCAAATAATTTTAATGGTCTTCAAATGATATGAATTTTTTTTTCTTTTTTCACATTCAAAAGATATTAAGAGAACCACAGTGAAATATAGTTCTCTGTAAAATGAACAATTGATTATTCACAGGCTGTTAAAAAATATATACAAATTCATCGACAGACTATCATTTATCCTACTAAAGGAAAATTTATACAATTTCACAACTGACTTTTGCAACAAAGCGTAACCTCTTTATAAAACATTAATTCAGAAAAAAGTATTCTACAAAATATAAATATTATACAAAAAGCTATGACTAGAATATTTTACAATATAAAATACCACAGAGTGTCTAGAACTACAATGTACATGTATCAAAACATTATGAAAAAATTATTTTAATCAAAGGCTTGAGTGTTTTGCTTCTATAATTCTTACATTTTTGGAAGGCAATATTTTTACAGAAATATGTAAAGAAAGTAATTAAAAAAATAGTTCAAACATAATTATAGAAATGAAGCAAAGATGATGTCTTAATAGATAAAAATACATATATCTTTCTTAAAAAAAAAAAGTTTTCAAAAATACATTAATTGTAAACATTTTACCAAAGCATCATATTAATAAAAATGTTACATCACAAAGTATAAAAATGTTCAGTATAGTCAATGCATTACTTTAAATTCTATCAAATGATTCAAATCTGTATTAAGAACAGGATACTTATGACCAATGAAAACTTCATATTAAAATGATTGAATGACTATTAAGAAAAAATGTTGGGTAACAGCTGATTAATAGAGTTCATTTTTTTCCCTATTTAACAATCAAAATTTTTTCAAGACTTATTTTAGGAATATATTCACAACATTTTTCTAATTAGCTGCTTTAGTTTGGATGGAAATAACTGCCTAAAAGTACTGGAATCTCTATCACAATTACACTTAGCATGCTATAAATGCATCCGAGTTTTTGGCACTCTAACAGCAGATTATTAAAGGCACAAAATGATGGCAAATCTCATGGAAACAAACAAACAAAAAAGAAAATACTTTCATTGCCCTTCACCTTGAAGTTTGTCTACAACATGCTTTACCCACCCTTTCACTCGAGGGGGATTTTTGTTATTCATATTTCCATTGAGTTTGTTTCCGGACTCCATAACAGTATTAACAGTAGATGCAGAGTGTTCAGAACTGGTTTCACTTTCTTCCATGTCCTTGCTTAATACTAAATTTCCCCATTTATCTAAATCTAGTCTCTTTTGTGCAATAGATTTAGAATTGTTGATAATGGTAGATGCTTCTTCATTCTGGAATTTGACATTTTCTTCCAATATGCGGAGTCTTTCAAGTATGGCCTGGTTTACCCTTCGAGCACACATTATTTTAGGGGATGTTGGTGACACAGCATCTGCATCACCATTCTGGTAAGTGTAAGAACTATCCTCTATTTTTGAGAGTTCTGATTCTTTAGAGTAGGTTAACAACCTGGGTTTCTCAACGGAGCTAAAATCTGCATCTTCTGGATCACTGTAAATGGCAGAATCTCGAAAAACATCTTGTGCCAAAACATTTTCAATTTCATCAAAAGTTCGTTCATAATAGCTATCAGCAGAAGTATCACTGGCTTCTGAGACTGAATCATCACCATCATCTGATTTAGAGAACTGAGATCCATGGAAACAAGATTCAGTATTGGCTTTATCACCATCACTAGAAGAGGTGGCATTAGAAGATTCAGAAAACAAACTATCTGGTCGAAGATCTTTAAGAAGTTTTGACGAGAGAATATACTTTGGCACACTATATTCAGATTCCAGTGGTTGAGCCATTCTAGCACCAATTAAAGAACTTTCAGATTTGTAAGTTCCCAGATTAACTTTTTCATTCTTTTTATCTGATGTTATATCTGTAATTTTGATTTCATGTTTCTTTTTGTGGCGCATAACAGAAGAATAAGCTTTTGCAACAGAGTGAGCAAGTTTAGCTGTAAATACTTTTGGACTCATTTCATTCTCACTTTTAAGACTTGAATGACTATCAGAACGATTAAATCCATTTTTAGTACTCATATTTTCAGTTCCTTGACTTTTTGAGAGCTCTGATGACATATGCTCCTGTGCTGAAGGACTTACCAATGTTGCTTTCAAACCAGCAATTTTGGATCCCATATGTGAGAACAAATGTTTTAATGTGGCATACTTAGATGCTGCCTGATGATAAATTTTCAGTTCAGGGTGTATGGAGTGAACATTTTCCATACTTACAGCAGGAGTGTTTGTGCAACCTGTAGTAGTGTCATGTTCATAACCATTACTTTGAGGTTGGAAGTAATATTCAGTACCTGTGTAATGTGAATAATCTAGTACTACATAGTCCAAATCATCGCCGAAATCAGCATGTGATGGTTTATCAGAGGCTATTGTAAAAGGGCGTTCATTGTGAATAGATCGAGATCCATCCAATCGTAATCTCATTCGACATGTGTTTTCTCCAGAGGTGAAATTTGTCTCACCAGAGCTATTTGAATTCTCAGCAAGTTGAAAACTTCTTGGAAGGGAACCACTCTTTTTCCCACCATCTGCAAAATGCTGTTCTTGCTGTTTCAACCATGCAGCAGGTGCTGTTGGACTAGTTTCTTTTGCTGCACTAGGAAGAAAGGATGAACCACTGGGAGGTAAAATGGAGGATTTTTTTGATTTTCCTTTTGGATCACTATGTAATGAATATTTAAAAGAAATGTTATGCTGCAAGGATGCCACTCTTGCCTTGGCCATACCTGTGAAAGACTGAACACGGCGAATGGCTGAATTCTGTTTCCATGAACTCACAGAACTCCCACTCTCTGAATCTTGATCTTTTTGACAATCTTTAGAGTTGTATTCACTGGAATTTTTTATTTCATTTTCATATCTGCTTTCATAGGACTTTTCAATATCAGACATTGCCTTTTCTTGACTATAGGAATTACTGAGTTCTGAGAATCCATTTTGCATGTTTCTTGTAGCATAGGCATGTGCATGGAAAAATGTGACATATTCACCACTATTGTCAAAAGCGTCTTCTGATGCCTCAGAATATGTGCGATCTCGATAAGTATGAGGCGGCGGACAATAGTCTAAAAGTCTTTTTCCATCAAGTTCCTCATTTTCAGTGTCAGTTGTTTCTTCTGGAACACTATTCCAAGTTCTCCACGAAGGTCTGAATCGACGATCTCTGTTGCTTGCTTTTTGATTAAGAGAGGGCTCAGGCAGGCTATGCCTAATCCTGGTACCTCTGCTAAATGGAATATTAGATACAGAATTAGATGAGCTATTGGAAATATTTTCTTTGTTGCCTATACGTCCTAGTAACCATCTTTGTTTGTGACATACATCCTCCTAAAATAAAACAAAACCAAAAAATTAATAAAATTTATATAAACATCTCTTTTTGACTTACACAAAATATTTAAATAGAGCAATTTAGCATTAAAAAAAATTTTTTTTTTTACACTAACAATTAGTGAGAGTTTTTAAGAATATAACACATGAACAAAATATCTTACTTGGCTTTTAGTCCATGATTCAGATTTATCATGTCCATTCCAACTTTCCTGGCCATCAGAATGGCTATTTTTACGTTGTCTGCTTGAAAAACTCTGAAATTTAAAATAAAAATATTATTAATAGGATGCACATACTGCCTAACTTATAATTGCAAGAATCAAGAAATCAAATTTCAAACCAAGAAATAGTGGTTTGTCACTATATTAGACTTACTAAACATTGACTCAAAATATTAAAAAAAAAATGTGCCTCTCCAATGTAACCCCTTAATAGATATGAAAATGCTTTAACCTTCCTTACAGGCTCCTAAAACTATCATAAGCAGAATTATTGCCAAAGAGACAAGCTGCAGTCCCTAGCCTACTCAGAAAATTGGGTTTAATGCATTCATGTAATGAATGCTCAAAAGAAATATTTATTATGTAAACCAAGTGTCTGCACAATACTTCAGAATTAAAAGAAATTTTGGAAGGCTATTGTAAAATAATTTAAAGAATTATGCAAAATAATTCATATATATGCAAGTACAAAATTCACTCATGCAGGAAAACTGGGTTTCCACTTAGAACTTTTTTTAATCAAAGTCAAGATATGATATGTGATTGACAAATTAAGAATTTTATCGATAAAGCTTTTTTCCTTTTTCTTTATTTCTTAATTTTTTGTTATTTTTTATTTTTTAAATTTAGACCATATTATAAAGGAAACAAGATCCAATCATCAACTTTCAGTAGCAAATGAATAAACTACAAAGAATGGTTTGATTTTTGAAAAGTTTAGAAAAATAATGTGAGTGCTGGATAATATTTTTCCCTCATTTAAAAGGCTTAAATAAAAACAAAGAATCATACACATTCTTCAATAACTAATTGTCACAAAAATTCAAATCCCCAAAAATATTAGGAAAAATAGGTTTTAAATACAAAACTAGAAGTAAAAAATACTTACATTTTTACTTACAGCTGAATCTCCCTAAAATAGAAAAATAAATAAATATTTCACCAAAAACTCATAACAATATCTATCTTGAACAAATGTTGAAGATAAAACAAATTTTAAACACTGACACACGGAATTTTAAAATATTTTTAAAAATCTACACAAACTTTGTAATTAACCAATAGAGACTAAAGGGTAAACTTAAAAAATATTGTCAAAATTCAAATTGTTGAATTAAGATAAGATTAAGAAGGCAATTTGAATGAATACCCATTTAAAACAAAAAAGAACTTTGTCTACTAAACTTAAAACATAAGTCAAAATTTTATAAGTTAAGCCTTTCTAATAGGAATAAAAAAAGAATTTTTTAACATTGTGATGTAAAATTAATAAATATGTCACATTATAAAACTTTAAATTGAATTCAAATATATTATTATTAAATCTTACCTTCTTCATGCTTTTCTTGAGCTTCAGAGTTCTATTTAGATTAAGTTCAGATTTTCTCCTCTCCTGTTTCCTTTTCTCTAAGTATTCTGGAGCAGAAAGTGGACGTTTGGTTGTACTTTTTTCAGGTGCAGAGTCTGCAAAAATGTAAAACCACAGAATTAGACATCTTTCAAAAACATTATGTTAAATAAGGATTCCATTAATTTACAAAATAATAATAATGCCGAAAAGCAAGGACACAGATTTAATTTTAAAAGAGGGTGGGTATGATGGACAACAGGTTCATTTTATAAAATATGACAAACTAGCATTTATATAATTCAATGCATTAACAGATATTCAAATTTATGAGAGCTTGTGATTTTAAAAACAATAAAATAGAGAATTCAACAATTCATAAAAACAAGGCTTTTAGTGACTAAACAGTTTCAAAACGGACAATGTATTTTTATGCTCATTTTGGAGGGAGCTAGACTATGGCTGAAAGGCTATGGTGCACATATTTAGAAGCAGATTCTTGGGTTGAGGTACCATGGTTGTGCACTGGTGCTTGTAGCCATTTGAAATTAGCTTTAAATTTATACCCTGATCTGTGTTTGGCTCTAGCACAACAAGATATGTCTCGAGCTCAAAAAGCATAGATCAAACTCTTAAATGTGAGCATATCCCCTCATGGGATTGCTTTGAAAATAATCTTAAAAATGAACTTAGATTATGAAATATTACTGTAACAGTATCAGTGAATTGCCTACAAAAGCAGAAACACAAAATACTTTATGTAGTGATGCTCAGGAAAGATTCCTGGGGAGGAAAAATCTTTGAGTACTTTTTAAGAAGTTAAAAGTTATGAAGCTTATAAGTTAAGACTAATACCTTAATTTTAAAAAAATTACTTCAATTGTCTTGTAAATCAAGTATTATGTCAATTTATATTATTAGCAATAGTTTTCATAATCAGAATTAATGCATTAGATGTACTGATTCTGATTACGAAAATATTTGCATTTAGATTCACATCTTATGGTTATCTTAATTTGTTACTTTCAAAATTCTTAATTTTCATTTTCTAGAAACTCATAATTTTGACACTCAACAACGGAAGAGAAACATTATTATTAGAAAGAGGATGAAAACAGAATATTTCCGACTTAAAATATTCTAAATTGCACATATTTTAAAAATGAGCGTTATATATATATATATATATATATATATATATATATATATATATATATATATATATATATATATATATACATACACATATATATATATATATATATAATGTGTGTGTGTGTGTGTGCATATTATAAGACAATCTGTAGTATTCAAAGTTTAAAATTAAATGTAGAGAGTCAAGAGACAACCAATTTCAGAAATAATATTCTGGGAGAAAAGGCTTTTAAGAGGAGAGCTTCCAATTTTTACTGAAGTAATCAAAATTACATTTCATTTCTGTTCTCTTGTATGATGTCCCATTTAAAAATAAATCCCCACCCCCACCCCCTGAATCTAGATCTAACGATAGCAAAAGCTACCAACATACTAACGACCACTACTTTTCTCAATTAAATGAGAAAAAAAATATTCAAATAATTTAACTTTCTCATTAAATTGATGTCAATTTGAAATAAGATTCTTTATTTTTATGACTTCTTAGTTTTGAAAATCTTTCTTTACATGGTGAGAACTTTCACATGTTATACAATCAGTCAAAACCCTATAAAGATAATGTCTTGTCTACAAAATGGTATGAGACACTTCCATTTTGTAAATTCTGTGCCTTGGGTGAATTATTATAAATTCTACTAAACCCAGTAGGGCTGCATATAATTTTAAACTGTTATGAAGATTGAATAACTGCTTTCTCCTACACAAGCTTAACTCATTAATAATGATTGGTTTCAGAGGTTTTCATTACTTCAAATGACAAGGAAATTTTAAATTCATTACCTTCTTGTTTACTCTGTCCTAATTCCATCACCAGTTGGCGAGCATGTGATGGAATAACTGCATTGTAGTTTTCTAAAATAACTCTCTTCAATTGAAGACACCATTCACGTTTCTGCTCTACATTACGGGCCTATAAAAAGTACAAGCCCATTTAATACTGGTTTTCTTAGACATTAATAGCTATAAAAATGAATGTCAGCTATTAGGAAATTCACACACAATGTAACAATTGCTCTTTTTTTCTCCTAAAAAAACCTTCCTTCATAGCCACACCTTTGAGAAATAATAATTGCCCTTAGCTACACAGATTATCTAATTAATGTACGAAATACAAAAGGCACAGCATATATCTCATACACATACCAAATACAAATATACATGTAATTAAAACAGTAATAGATAATATATGTAAATATCAGTTCTCTAGATATCTGTGATATCTGTACATATATTTAAGTATTCTGTAAAATATTCACATTTTATAAATTATTTATAATAAATAAAGTTTTGCAATGGTTCCATACATTGGTAATTATTCAAAAAGGAGTGCCCACCTTCCATTCTATGCAGGTAAACATATTTTAAGATGGTATTTTCACATGTTATTTAAATTTTTATTTATTTATTTAAATAACTAGAATAATCCTGCATAGAGTTTAAAAAATACTGCAAACTGACTTACCTGGAATGTATATTGATATCTAGGATTGTCAAAAGGTATGACATGGAAACAGAGAGGCTCTCCTTGAATGCTTTCTATCAGCATCAAATTAGAACACTATAAGAAAATATGTCTGAGAATTATTTCTGAATACTTTAAAAAGTGAAACAAATTATTTTTTTTAGTGTCAAGTTAGAATCATCAGAGAGAAAACAAAAATCATAAACAGAAAAGCAGTTTTGAAGGAGGCATATAATCAGTTAAAACATATTAGTTGTTTCTTAAAAAATTACTAAACAATTTATTTGAAGGTATCACCATTTTTTAATAGTACACAAAAAATTTAATTTTCTCTTATATTTTCAGCTATTCCCTCATACAGTCAAAAGCTAGACTTTTCTCTGACAGGTAGAAAATTGACTGTAATCTGTAGTTATTGTTATTCATGGATTACTCCCAACTTAATTAAATTTTTGTTTAAACAGAAAATATATAAAACTAATAACATATAAGAATCTTAAAAATTATTATTTTTCATTATAGTTATACTGATGGAAATGTAATAACAAAAGATAATTCACCATCTATAACACCTAATCATAACAAAAGATTCTATTAAAATTATTCAAAGATATTCAACATAACTAGCCTGACATATGATTAAAATTAAATAACTGGACCACATTTATTTAATCCCAAGATGTAACATTGAGACTGAGGCAAAAAAATTTAAGATTTAAATTAGCAGAAAAATTTAAAGTTTTATACCATGATATGAGTTTTATAACTCAATATGCCTTCTTCCTTTTTCTTTGCAATGAGTAGCATTTTGTCAAATAGAAAAAGATGTCTTAATGCTTTTGCACGGTACATTCGAAATGCACCTTCAGCCACAAGTTCTCCATAAGTTGTCAGATCCTGCCCCTGCGAAAAAAATGAAAAATTGCTCAGTTGCAAGAAAGAACAACAAATAATAATAATAATAATAATAATAAATCTAAATAATGATTCCAGGAAAGACAATTTATGACCTCAGAAATCTAAAGTTTAAATTATAGTAAGAAAAAGGGTAGATATTAAATCTGGAAAGATCCTTTTAAATTGATTCAACTAACCTCTAAGCATTAACAATGTCATAGTGCACTACTTACGAAAATATTTTCAGTCAAAACAGTTTTATTTACTTATTCCTAACTAGACAACAAATTAATAATCTCACATGTGCACTAAACTAAAATAAAATGAAAATAAATATTTAAAAGCTAAAATTTTTTAATGTGAACAGTTGAATGGTATATGTAACATTGAACTTACTTCCCATCCATACAGTAAACTCTGAATTTCTTGCACTCGAACAGCATGCTCATGTTTCCGTTTCATATCATTTATATGATATGCAATGCCAGTCATTACAGACAGAGCATTTTTGACATCACAGTAGCCATCACTGTCTTTATCAGAATGCTTCACCATATTCTAAAAGAGAAATGTTTTGCTAAATTAGCATATAAAACAATTTTAGATTTTTTTTCGAATCAGGCTCCATTAAGCACTGATTTTTATAAGAAACTGGAAGCACTATGTTATCCAAAATTTTCATTAATAGTTTTTTTAAGAAATATCTAGGTATTTTGAAAAGGCACAGGAGAAAACTAATTCCTGATAATAAGAGAAAATATAATTTTTCAAATATGAAAAACACTTTAACACTGGAACTACTAGGCAATTCAAAATGACTGCCCTGAAAATTGGTACCAATTACCATAAAAACATTTTTTTAATTGTCAATAGTTTTACTATTACGAAAAAAAGTCAGTTGTTTTTCAGTCTCTCTGAATTTTAAGTCCAGATATTTATTTTAAATATTCATTCATTGTTAATTTAGCTGAAAATAGACAGTATAATAAAGAAATATAATGTATTCTAAAAAAGCTAGATCTTTAAATAATAGCATTAATAACTAAAAGAACATGAACAGTTCCATAAAATTTGAAACAAATGACCAGAAGTACTTCATTGAAGTCACTAGTTAAAATACTTTTATGGAGATCTAGTCATATCTTGCTGTGTTTCATATTACATACCTGAAGCAATAAATGATATTTTAATATCCTTTGTACAGGTTTTAAAAGGTAAGATCCCAGAGGTAGACTATGCTGCAAAGCCATCTGCCGATCCTAAAATTAAAAAATAATGAGAAATAATTTTTGGATATATTCTAAATAATTTTAGCAATAAAACAACTGATAAATTATAGGGCTCAATAATAGTAAAATTTAAAGTTTTTCCTTTTTTTTTTGTTTATTTTCTTAATGCTATACATAAAATTTACAGCATAAATGAAATAAAACCAACTAAAAACAGCTCTCAATTTCAAATATGCTGAATCATAAATAAACATGAGAAATACTTTTAATTGCAATTGTTAAGGTTCAGAAAGAGAAATCTAAAAAATATAGAAAATTTGATCTAGTGAATTATACACACTGAGAATTCCATAAATGGCGATTATAAAAATTAAGAACAAACACATAAGAGATCTTAATAAGTTTCTAGTGAACACATTGAAATACATAACATAATTTTGGATAGTGAACACATTGAAAACTATAAATCAGAAAATTTACTAATAACGAACACAATATTTTTACAATAAAAAATGTGTTGAGTAATTTAAATCTTATTACAAAGCTTTTAATAAAAATTTCAATTAATAAATGTATTTTTTTTTCATATTCAAAAATATGAAGTACTTATGAGTCTAATATTTGGTAACTCTAAAATCTGGTATTTTAGAAATAACCATGCATAAATCATAATTTCCTGCAAGTTAATAGATCAAAAGGAACATTATATCAATTTACTGATATGCTTTCATCATTATAATACAAAGGTATACAACTACAGTTTTGATACAATATTTACAAACTCAAACCACCTCAGCAGATAAATCAACTGACAATCAATATGTAGAAGATTCTGAGATAAAATTATAACAGAAATTTTAGCCCAATATTAACTTATTCTGGTATTGGAGGCTGCTCTACATTATTTAAAGATATTCTTGACTATTAGACATGTCACTGGATATAACTTTAACAATTTTAAATATAACTACAAATATTGTTGAGAGAGAAATATTCAGGGGAAAAAAAAAAGAACCTTCCAATTCCTCTAAAATGATCTTTTCAGACATATATACCTAATTTTTGTTACCATACTTCAGTTTTAACTGTTTATGTATAAAGAAAACTGAAAAATACTTTTGACTCACAATAAATTATTCAGTATTAATTAGTAACCTCCCAATTTATTATAAAACCTACCCTAAATATTTCAGCAGTTTCTGTATTTCCCATTAGCTCTGTCAGCACAGACACTGTCCTGCAAGTAAAAATAACACTCAAAACAAGAACGCAACTTTTTAAAATGAAAAATTACCAACACACAAATAGTCATGCTATATAAATACTATTTCAATTATTTTAATATTATTCTTATAATAGAATGGTGAAAAATAATTTTCAAGTATAAAGCATCACTTTCTAAACTTACACACCTAAACATACTAAAACTTAACAATTTTAATCACAACCTAATTCCAGAAATTAAGAACCTTTCCCCTTTATTTTGATACTTAAACAGTATTGTGCTAAGTTTAAAAGTACTTTGGTATACCAATACATTGTTATAAATGAGAAATAAGTTTGATTAATATGATTCATAATTACTAAGCAAGATTATGGGGGGAAAAACTCCAAGAATAAAAGAACAAGCTTCTTCCAACAAATTAGAGAAATAAATGAAAGATAGTGAATCTAAAAACTGCACTTTAAAAATGTATTCAAAATAAACTTAAAAACAGGCTGATATGAAATAGGTAAATATGAAAAAATCAAAGCAGTTAACTTTTATATAACCAAACACTAGGTCTCTTGTGTTGGCACTAGAATTGTAATTGCCAAGACCCATGTGATCAATCTTAATGCCACCTAACGGCTAAAACGATATGTTCTGTTATAGTCTTTGTAATGTATCTGTTCGTGTTGCCTGGTTGTAGTATTTGTTCTTAATGTGTGTCAATAAAATGTATGTAATATTATATTTGTATTTTATTACCGTATCACACATCAACATCTTGCACTGATGAATGCAATTTTAAGAGAATGTTTCATGTTTTTGCAGTTTATTGTGATACAACTGGGATGAAATACTTTAATGACTTAATATTATTTATGATATAGATTATCTTCTCTCACTCAATAGAAAAGTTAACTCTTCAAAGACTCATTAACTTAAATTTACACATAAATAATATTAAAATGAAACTACTCCAACATAAACAAAGTTCAATCACAGACACAGTTTTTTTCTTTTTTTACTTCACTTCTTTCATTGGAGAGGAAGTAAAACCAGTGCTAAATGCACAAGTGAATAACTAAAGCATAAAAATCTATAGAATATTTCCACTTATTTTCCAACAAACACATAAAAAATAGGGAAGAAAATGTATATACCTATAAACATATACTTATTATAAACTATAGTTCAGGCTACATGTAAAGTAACATAAGGGGATAGTAATACCTGGGATAGTTTGTACAGTACTGAGTATACACTTCAAAACCACTACTATTTTTGACGAAGCATCTAGCAACAGCAACAGGATCTAGCCCACAGGACTCCAATTCATTTACAAATAGGCTTAAATGAGAAAGAAGCAATATAGATAAAGATAACTTTCATATAAATTTATTGCAAATACTCAAAAGTAGAATAAAATAAAATACCTGTTAAAATTATAAATATCTTCAACATTGCTAAATAACTCTAGTAAATATTTGACACTAATTTTTGTTTCTTGAGCATCACTAATGTGTTTCAGATAACCCTGAAAAGTAAAAATTTAAATGATACTATGCATATGAAAACAATAAAAAAATAAATAAAACCTCAATATAAAAGTTTATGATAAGGGTCTAGTAATTCATCTTCAAAATATAATATAGCTAATATTTTTTAATTCAATACTGGATCTCAAGAATTTTACCCCAATTAGCAAGAAAACAAATATTTCACGATTGGTTAAATAAAATACAAATGACGACTTTGAATATGACCAATCTTATGAATAATTTTAATGTTCCAAATGCAACAGATCATCTTCCAGGTAAAAAATATTTTTAGTGGACGAATACGTAATACATTTACGTAACCAAGTTGTGTTAAAAATATTAAAGTAGAAAAAAAAGATGTAATTTACGACTATGCGCTATTAAGATCTGTACTTGCGGTTGCTCAAATTAATTATAAAAAAAAAATGCCACATGCAGGATACATATGTGAACGTTCAGTAAATATGCGGTTAATATGCCAAATTGGAATGAGTAGCCCACATGAATAACTTGAAGGGTATTGCGGTTCATATTCCCATTACATGATCGTTTAATCTAACACCAAATAGGTTTTTTACTACATACTCAATCAGCGTCACAAGAAAGGCGAAAAATAAATGGACTTAAAATGAAAAAAATTAATTGTTAAATGACTGAGGGCTACACATTTACAATATAAAGTGTACGGTTAAAAGGAGAGGATTGCTTCTTACGAGCGGTAGTAAAACACGTTTCTAATAACATAAACATATTAAGTTTTGAAAACCCAGCTCATTATTGTTCTCAAAATAACTTCACTTGAGTAAAACACAAGTTAAATGCGAAATAATGCATATGCACCCTCGCTGATAATGTATAGCAAAACATCAACTTCAAGCTCAAAGTCAATGGCATTGAACTCGAAGATAAGAGAAAGGACCTATTAAAAAAAGGTAGACTGGGACGCGTACCAAAATATCATTTGGCTCCTTTCCCAGGAAGGATGGATGTGCGGTTACGGTTGAAACAGAGAAAGTGTATACAGTGTGGAGGGGAAAAAACAAAGAAGAAAAAGAAACTTGGAATCACAGACTTCAAGTCTCGGGATACCACCACACCCAAAAAAACATAACTAGTGTTTAACCTCTTTGAACCAACGAATTCCTGGACCTTGATGGCCCACTTGCGCAATCAAGTATAATTAAACCTCCCACTCACACTTTTAAAATATGAATTAACAGAAACTAAATATCTGTTACGGCAAAAAATAAGATACTTATATTGATATGAGGTGTCTGGTTTGCCATCCTGATTATCCCACAAGCTAACGATTAACTAACCTTTTTCAGAACCTTTTAAACCTACATCATTATTTTTTTTTTCTAAGAAAAGATTTCGACACATGAATGAAACATTTGAACATTAGATTAATTGACAAGGATGGCAAGAATTCTGATTACTCTATTTTATCTATGCACTACTTGTGACTGATTTGTATCATATCATGATATAAGTTTTTCTCCCCCGCCCCTCCAATTAGTATATTTCCGCAGAAGGTTAACCGACGGGATAAACAATCGCACTGTCTTTCCTCAATTTTCTATCGATAAAAGCTGTCATGCACAGCTAATGCTTTCTGCGAGATGTTTCCTTTATTCTTAATTAAAATGCGTGAGGCAGAGAAAATGGATTTATGAAGAGTAACGGACGCAGTAGGTAGAATTCAAATAACAACTTTTTATATTACAACGTGATGAAATAAATGATATCCTAGTATATCCAGAAGCGAGTGGTTAGTTAAGAGCCCTCTTTTGCAAAACGATGACTAAACTGACCGAGATCTACAGAGAATATCGCAGCATGTTTTCCCCGTGTTTTCTGCGGGATTCGGACCCACATACTTTTGTTTCCGACAGACTTGTGTCCCAGCCATGGTCTAACTCTCCAGGGGTGAAAATATCAGAACTTATATCGGTATATATCTTTTTAATCGGTGATAGCTGTAATAGGGGAAAAGGTTTAAAAGTTTCAGGCGTTAGTAACTGAAAAAGCGGAGAGCCGACATCCTCATACAAGTAAGCGAAATGAAAATCTTACATTTGCTCATACACGCATGCAGCATTAAAAAATAAATAAAATTCTTTCACACATATTTAGATTGCTAAATTTCAGAAAATTCACTAGATAAACTGCCATATTTTTCAAGATCCGAGCAGTAAATTATAATAAAACCTTCCAGACAATGAACAGGTTTTAGATCATAGAACAGACTGTTCTTTGGTTTTAATTCTAGTTGTTACTAAAGATTTAATTACTCATTACTCCAGTAGTAAATTAATAGACATTTACTAAGGGCTTGTCTATAATGTCTATATAATGTAATTGTCTATAATGCCGATCACTAAAGACGCGCAGTTCTTAAATGAATATGCATTCTGCTTCACGCGCAAAACCTTAGATCCTTTTCCGTAACCAAAGAGATTGATAAGTCCATAACAGCATTTCTTCAACAACGCAGGTTCGAACAAGCCAAATTATGTCTTAGCCCCTTCGAACGGCGATAATAACAAGATTATCAAGTTCCCGAAACCACACTCGGATATCGCCCATGATCCGAGCAAGTGGCGCATATCAAGTTAATTACAGGCCAGCGTCTCAGAACACGACTGGAATGGCAAGAAGCAGGTGAGTGGGTATTTCAACCATTGTGGGTAGATCACGATGATTAAATTTCGAGATCTTTACAGGGAGAGGGACAAGACATGCCGTTGCTTACACCTGCGGGGAAACAAGCAGGATATACAACGAATCCGAAGCCGTATCTCAATACGTTTCTGACACGAGGTAAATAATTAGCGAATGCATGTTGAAGGAGAAAGCGGGATCATGCAGTCCGGTTATTTTATACTCATAGAAGTAAAGAACACATCGAAGCATCGCCACAACAATAGACGACAAAATGATACCAATGTTTACCAAATTATAGTTTGTCTACAAGATAAATGCTGTTTTTAATGTTTAGAAATCTTTTAGCAATCCCCATACATCTATTTATGAATTACATACATCATACATTAATAAATCTCATACGGTTGATACTGTTAACAGTATTGTCATCTATGTATTTATTTTAGTTCTAAAAGCGGGCCATTTACTGTACTTTTATGGTATTATAGTAATTCATGGCATCCCTACGCAAAGATAGTTATAAGAACAAATTACCTTTTACTGTATACCTCCAAATTATAAAATCTGGGGTTGTTTCAGATTTTACAGACTTTTTACTCCTTACAGAAAATTTAAATTTCGGTCCGCGTAATTATTTAGATTTAAAATGAAATATTTTTTTTAACTGTTCGTTCGATTATAACACTTATTCATTAAATATAACCAGTTATGTCATCGTAAAGGGGCATGAGATGACCATGTTTTAAAATACTTCTAATAGATCCTTACTATTCCTCTCATAAGCAATCACAACTTAAATGCACATATTGTTAGACCTTTCCAGAGTTTTCTCACACATTTGAAGACAGTCAATCTTTGTCCTTTAACGAGCGAGAAGTCAACTCTCATCTTTCCTCAGAGAAAAGTCACTTTTCTTTATCTTGAAACCTCAACAATTATCTTTTATTTCGATTAAATAAAGTAAAAATGACTGAGTGCAATACAGGCATTTCTACTCACTCAGATAAAATTATCTCATACAGGAATCTTTATCTTCTAAATTTTCGAACATGATACCGTACAGAAATACACACTCTTTCACGAGATCCTGAGCACTAAAACAGAATTCTATTAAACAAAAAAAAAAAAAAAAGCCCTAGATATCATTAATTATCAATTTCTTCATAATCTTCAGCAGATTTACTTTTGTGCATCAAAGATAACGGAAGTCCATTGAAGAATGTATGCAAATGCACGAAGGAAATGCGGCACACCTCGATTAGAAACCCTGATCTCTCGACTTAATCCAAATTATGTATGCTACAGAAACATCGTAATTTTTTAATCTATCCATTTTCCGTGTGTCACGGTGGACTCCATCGATTCGATCATTAACGCTCAGAACAGCACGTTTAACATCACGGCCCAGGCATCCCAGCGAGAAAGTCAATTAAACGGCAGATGGTTGCCTGATCACGAACGAATACCTGTATGACGTCATGGATTTAACGCAGAAAATAAAATACGCAACCGGACGAGAAATGTTTATGTTCTATAGAGAGATAATTTACTGGGCAGAAACTGAACATAATGGATTATAGCAAACGTTTCATTAAGACTGCTGTCTACTAACAGTATTGGATTTGCAAACCTCAGTGTTAACCTATGGAGAAAATGAGTCTACTATTTACAGCTACATAAATGCTGATAATCCAATAAAAATGGTATTTTCAGATAGTCTGAACTTTTCTGCATCGTGCGACATGATTCATTTTATAAATTTCGTCCACCAAAAGAATTTAGGAGTCTAAAACACACTAGACCAGATTCCCCCCCCCCCCCCTCCCCGAATAATTTAAATTTTAAAATATTATTTACATTTTTTAAGAAAAACGAAAAATGTCCAAGGTGTAAAATTTCTTTTTCTATTAAGGTGTGTGTGTATATATATGTGGGTTCCTGAGCCTACAAAAGACTGTTGTGCTCCCTGCATATTCCAACAAATGACACTATTATCCGTTTGTGTCGCTCCAGCTCAACTAAAAAAGAAGAGATCTGGCAACCCCAGTCAGTGAGCGGATGGACGTCGATTAACTATGACGTGTTTTGCCTGATAGCAGTAGGCGGCTGCTATATAATACTCCTTCCTTAGCCTATAATGTTATGTTATTAACGACGTTTCTTTGTAAATATTTTTGTAAATAATTATTCATTAAATATTAGTATAGGTTATAATAGTTTAGTTATTTTAAGTCACCGCACGGTTGTCCTGAACCACATATATTTTAAGTGTTTAAATCCAAGTCGGCAATCCTTGGAGAAAAATTCTCCATACGTTAACACTGAGGAGAGAGAATACAACAGGGTTAGTACACAGCAGCCTTAACACCTCTTCTTACGTTATTTCCAATATTTTTTACAATCACATTATTAAACAGGGATTAAAAGCATTGTTTCCCTCAACATTCATCAGTTTATTAGTTTTAAGTCCTGCCATTTGCTTAAATTAGTTGAGAATACGGAAAATCTTGTACCCGCTCTCTGCGTGTTTCCTCCTAATGCGTTCACAGAAGCTTCTCCACGACGGATGTATGAGATGGAATCCTAATTAATTTTAAGTGACTGAATTAAGGAAAACCGAATTATATCATAAGTAAATAGTATCGGTGTAAATTTTGTTAATGTAGTTATTGCGGTATATCCAAAGTTAAAACTTCTGTGTGCTCAACAAATTGGACTGGCTAAAGTTCCAAATTCACCTACGAAGAATTTCATGCCAATTTTAGGCTAACGTGCCAAAGTATTGATTTATTTTCGGAAATCATTACAAATACGTATGAAAAAGAAAGCTATGATTTGTTTCAAATATAAAACTTATTTTCGCATTTATTAAAAATTCCACCCAAGAAGGAAATGCAGAAGTTGAAAAACAATTTTGTGTAAAAAAATTGGCACCTTGAGGCAATGCCTTTTACCCTTACAATATAAATCAAGCCTGAAGATATACGCGCTTGCCCCCCTCCCCCCTCTTGAAATGTGTACATTTACAACGAGAAGTTACGGCGACAAAGGGAAAGGGAAAATAAGAGGTAAATTCATTATTTCTCGACTGGCAGTTTTAGTAATTGAAGCACGGAAAAGCGACGTCTTGTCGAATGTTATCTCTGCTCTAGAACTGATTCACGCTAGCGACACGAGCGTCATTAAACCATCGTTTCCTGCACTCTACTTGTAGTCATATCTCACGGTGTCTTTTTATGGCGTTTGTTGCAAATGGAAACAATCCAAGAATAACGGAAGATAAGGAGGATCCGTGAGTAAAAAATGCGATTACTCACGAGTGACGTTTTGTCTGAGAGAAGTAATATAATAAGGGTGAGGCTTGGAGAGTTGCATATTCAAATATTGAGGCTTTATTAAATTGTGACTCCAGCGATTAATTAGGGAATAAAGAAAATTTTGAAATCAAACTACTATGTTTCAATGTGCTTTAGTGCGAGGTGTCTTTTTACACAAAGCGTATCTTACAACGTGTGGAACGTTGTCAAATTTTATTCCCCATATTCTGTAATAAATACAAAAATGGGAAAAAAACAAGCTAACATTCTCTAATGATTACACACAATGGATAAACAGTAATATGTATGAAAGCTACTAACTGCTCATAAAGTTTAATTACAATTAGAAGTTTCTGAATCTCGTGGATTTACCTATCTTATCACTGGAATCAATTCTTTTAATCACCGAATTCAGTCGACTATCAACAAATATGACTATTGCTTCTACCTTTTGATAACACACAAAAGGGTGAATTCAAAGGAATCTAGTTATTAGATTTCCTCATTCAAAATACTTTCATTACTTAAATTACTGGATAAATTTTGGAATTTTTTTCACAGAATATACAGGTTCTAATATGGATACTATTACACGTGGAAAGAAAAAGGACTTCTGAGAAGCAGTTGTTGAACAAAGGGGCTTACCTCGATGATCTCGTTGAGGTCTCTGACGTAAGTTTTTTCGGTGTCCACGATTTCAAGGATCACCCTGTCGGTGTGGCTGAGGTTGGGGTCGCACCACCGTGGCTTTCCCACGGCGCTGCCCGCGTTTGGAGCGCCCGGGGCCGCTCCCCCGTCCCTCGATGACACCTTCGTCTCCTGGACGTCGTCATCGTCGTCGTCGTCCAGAGATTCTATACTTGCCAAATAGGACTTCTTGACGTCCAAGCTGTTGCGAGGCAGAGAGGACGAGGAGGAACTTGAGGATGAGGACACTGAGCTGCTACTCAGCGGCCTTTTCTTTTCCTAAGCAGAAATAGGGAAATTAAACACAACTAACTGACCGTATTTGACTTTAATAAAACAAGAACTTATAATCTGCACAGTAGCTAACGAAAAGGTTACAATACCAAATGAATCCCCTAATTTTACCGTCAGTCAGAATTACCTTCTAATTTCAAAGTGGAAAATAATTGTATATATATTAATGTAATTAGTCTTAGTAAAAATAAATAATTATTGTTAGTTTGAAAATTCTATATTATTCAATACAGGATAGCGATTTCTTATTAAAATCATGTAGTAACCCAATCATTACGGGCTAAATTTTATCAGGCTAAATAATGTAATAATTAGAACGGAAATTCAAGTACACTAAATATTACCTTGGTGTACACAACTTATAATTTTTAATCTTACTGCGAATATTAATTTCAATTTCTTAATTTTTGATCTTCATATAAAAATCCGGACAATAATTTGTAAACTTAAATGCACAATTTTAACGCAAAGTTATTCATGATAGGACATGCGTTGGGAATCCAACTTCTAATATACTAATACACAATAAACCTCACTTAAACGGAGATAACATTATTTTATTTCAATGCAGAGTTTAAGAAGCTGTACATGTGTGTTTTGTGTACTTCGGGGGTTTCCCATGAACAATGTTTATAGTTAACTTCAAATTTTATTAGCGAAAGACCCACTGGGTAATATGAGGAGAGTCATTTTGTGGGAAACTTACGTTGAAGGTCGAATCCGAGTAACTCCGCTTGCTGTAAGCCCTGGCCGCACGGTGGCCGGACATGGGCCCAGAAAGGGGTGGGGCGAAGCGCTTCGGCGTCTCCTGCTGTCCATTCGAGAGGCCCCCTCCGGGATCGCAGGGGGGTGGAGCAGTACGTTGCGTAGTCGGTGCCGAAGGGCCGTTCTCCTGGGTGGTGTTCTTGGCTACGATAGTGTCGAACATGTCGAGGAGGGTCGAAGTTATGTCCACCGATGTACCTGCAGATAGAAACTGGAGGTCAGTCGAAAGATGCTTTCAAAACACACGTGTTGTTTTCAACTAAATTTCAAGTCAAGAAATGCATGCAACTTGAGAATACTCAAGTAAATGGAATCAGAATTCATTTACTATAAAGGGCTACTTATATCCTTCATAAGAAATCATGGACAGATATTGGCAGCCGCATGAACGCAGTTTTATACACTGCGTCTTTATGGTATTGATAGGTTTTCATGGGTTAAACAACAATCCCGAACTTTCCGATGACTATCCAACCGTTAACTGTGAGTACGTGGTGAGGGTAAATCAACTTTAAAACAACATGCACTCGAGTATTCGTGTGTGTGTGTGACACAGAGAAAGAGTGAGGAACATACGTACAGGGAGGGTGAGAGGGGCTCGGAAACCCCACCGCCGAAATTAGGAACCTGCGCAAATTACAATGGATTAACCGGAAAAAGGAACTTAGTTTCCATCGCACATTCTGCCCAGCACGCGAAAATATTTTCTGGCGATATACATACATACATACATAAATTTTTGCCATAATTATTTTTAAGCAAATTGATCAAAACTAACTACTAAAAATAATCGAAATCCAATGGGCAGAAATTTAAAAAGAACAATGTAATGAATTTAAAATAATAAATGATTACAAGTAAATTTAGAAATAATTCTGCCCTCCGAATTAAAGAAGTACATGCAAAAGTTTCACAGACTTCCAAGATCATAGCACAAGTATTTATTGAACTGCAATAAACAGAAATAACAGTGAATACAGCTATGATCCATTTAGCTACGCAATATCGAAACGTCATATTTAATATTACATTAAAACAGCACAGCATCGGAATAAGCAAATGTTAATCTCTACAAAATAACCATAACGTTCATTATAATTGAGCCAGCCGATATATCTTCAGGCAACATTTACTACGACATGCACACAATGTTGCGCAGAAGAGAGGGGGGAAAAAAGCTTTTCGACCTGATCCACTGGCATTACTTCAGGGATAATTAATTTTGAAAGATATACGTGCACGGACTCACGACCACGGAAGTCAAAGATCCTCAGAGAGACAACTTATTGATGCAACAAGTCAATCATTCATCCACGAGGCACGCCTATGAATTATTGGCACCGGAGGCATATTAAATTGATCTCAGAGAGAGTCTTTTTTTTTCTTTCAACATTAGTTCGCTTGTTTACAAATTGCTGTCAAGGGACGGTTAAAAATCTGACTACAATGTTTGAAACCAACGACCCAATTTTAAAAAAACCCGAGAATTTAATTTTTACGTCCAAGTTTCCCTTGTAAAATAATCTTGAACGTTTTTCTTTTACCCGGAGAGGACAACGTAAAGTTAGTTATTGCCTACTTTACGATTACCCTAATACTGTACCAACATTAACTAAAACATACACTAAAAACCATTAGCGGTTGATAAATATTCACAAATATCACGCAGCAACAAAAAAAATCGAGGGGGGGGGGGGGGGACACTTCACTCAGAAACACACCTGTGTACAGATTACTGAAAATCGGGACCTTCAGCCCCGACAGGAAATAACGTTCAATCGAAAGAAACCTCTCCCTGGGAAAAAAACTAAAACCCGTTCAACTCCGCGGAACTTGGAATTCTTGAGATTCTTTTTTCTTCGCATAAACGGTAGATCCCTGAGTTTCGGTAACACCACCTGTCACGGTTGAAAACACCGGAAATTCCGATAAAGTCGATGAAGTAGTACATTTTCCATCCGTTAAAAAATCGATACGTAGAATCACATCGCCGCTAAAAGGCTGAAACTGGTAATGAGGTGAATGGGGAAATAGGTCCCAATTATAAACGCTGTTACAACAACGACGACGACATTGGCCTCTTTAAGATGATGTGGAAGCTAACAGGTACTTTTTTTAGGTACAATGTTGTTCAAGGAATGAAAATACAAAACATGAAGATTGATTCAACACCAATGTACGGGGAATTTTGCAATTCTGTGGTTTTTACACTATTTTAAAAATAATTTTCTAAACCTATTTATATACGCACACGTATATTCGTAATGAGTTTCACGAATATTGTCGTGGTAGTCGTAGAACTTGAAAAAAGCGAAAACAAAAAATATTTTTTTTTTCTATGCATTGTTAACATTGATAAATTTCCACTGTAAACCTTAAATTCACTTGAACGGTTATTATCAAACAATTAACTGAAATGTTAAATACTATAAATATGAGTTAGAGATCCTGCTGAATTTTAAAACTTTGGGCATATTCTCGGGTAAACGAAAAGAAAATAATAGATTCTAGGTTTAAAATCCGCTATGAAAGTTGTCATATCTTTAAATAAATATACCATTTCTTGAAAGGTTAAAACAGATTTTTAAGAGCACATAATGTTGAATAAACCCTCATCTCTTAAACTGCAGTAATATTAATCCGATTTACAAAAAATTGTAAATATCCCCGACATGTCCAAGTTTCCGTGTGAATCAATACTGTTCAAGAAGAAAACTACTTATATCTATATTATTCTCTTTTTTAACTGTTATGCATCTTTATGAATTTTATTGTTATTAATTCTGAATGAATATATGAGTTACCCGAAATATATGATCTGCTAAGGTTCACCTTGAAGTGAGAATATTTAAAGTACCACTTCGTTGAAAATATGTAGATGTCTACTGTCACGACGAAATATTTTTACATCGAACACAACAATCCTTATGCGAAACAACACAACACTCAAAACATAATGAAGAAAAAAAAATTCTCCTCTCTCGACCGTCTCAACTTGACCCCCTCTCTATTGTTTGTAAATTCGCGTTATGGACTTCATCCAAATTCCAAATATCTTACGCAACAAACATATATTTGCACAATTTAACCTCTACTTTGATACGGCGCGAAGATAAAAAAGCAGCGTATGTTGGATGATAATAAAAATCGAATGAGACCGCAAAAATTCAATTATGTCCCAAACACCTATTGTACAAATTTGGTATAATGTAGACTTGTACTTTGCAAATAGCCAAACACAGGTAAACAAAATACGGGTGTTGTATTCATCAACGTTAAAATAATTTGTTCCTTTCATATACAGAAACTTATTAAAATAAACGACTTCCTGTAACGGACGCACATGGTAAAAAGCTTCAAAAATTAAATAAACAAAATTTAAACTTTAACAAAAAATTATGAATTTACTACTATCCTCAGACAACATGAGAAAATGAGATACTCCATTTACAAGTTTTGTGGCCTTATTGCGAAAAAGAGAAAACTATACAGACCTTTTTATAGTAATACCTTCTTATAGTTTTAAATTCCTTACAATCTAGAAAACAGGAATATAGGGGAGGGGGGGGGGGTTAGAAAACTTGTGTTATTTCCCTTATGTGGGAGTTTTCTTGGTGTATTTCAACCGCAAGAAAATGGCATAGTTCGTCCAATTTCCTTTTACTGGTTTACATCGAAAATCCCAAAAACGCAAATTCTGTGCTATTTATAAGCGTGCCATTTTACCGTAAAATCTTGAGTATAATACGCACTTATTTTTTTTCACATTTTAGTCCGCAGAAATGAGGGTGCGTATCATACTCATGTACAAAAAAACGTAGTTTTAAACATTGAATAAACGACAAACAATAGATGAGCTGTATTCTAGTGAAAGTGATTTAGACTGATAATTTCACAGTATTGTTTGTTTTGAATTAAAAATTTAAGTTTTTTTTTCTACCGAATTTGACGTTTTTATTTATTTTAATTACAAATTTTATTTATGTTAATAAATATTTGTGCAGTTTTTAAATAAAATATTGAAAATTATGGGTGCGTATTATAGTCGAATTTTAATTTTTTCCGAAAATTTCGCGCAAAATCAAGCATGCGTATTATAGTAAAGATTTTACGGTAGGTTGTTTGTGTAAATCAGTAAATAATATGAACATCATTTTAAAATCATTTCAATCGAAGTATATTAAGTATTTACTTTATTGTTTATAAAAGCCCATTTAAACCACAATCACAACTTTATCGAAACTACTGATAACAATGTCATTCGTTAATACGACCCAATTTAAAGGCTCCATTATTACTACTATTATTATTATTATAAAATTATTATTCACGTTAAACCATTTCAAACGGCACGGCACGCGGCTGAGTATCAGCTCATCACAGCTGGAGAAGCATTAAAAATTCTTTTCAAACAAACACAGGTGAGTGCACAGATGTAGTTGACGTCGGTTGCTTTTATGTGTACAACATGCTTGTTTCCACAGGGGGAGAAAAAGTTACACGTAATAAGGAAGAAAAGTTGTAAATGACATTTACTTATACCTTCAAATTTAAAACTGAAATATGCACTACGAAATGCACACTAACTTTTCTGAAGAACTGAGGGAAAAAGGGGGGATACAACAAGTAGGTAAAATCAATGACAATGAATAAATTGTTACGCCAGACTAAAAGTTAAAAATGAATTAAAGTAAAAAAGTTTAGAATAAATGACCGAACTCAATTTGAAAGATAAATGCGATATGACAGTACGAAAAACACTTTTCTAATAACGGGGGCTGTAAGGCATGCTCGTAATGATTCCACGAGTAAAAACAAGCTAAACAAATTTCCATATCCTCATTCTCAAAATCCAGTTACATGCGGATACTTTAATTCAACTGTTTGTTTTCATCAAAGAGTGGAGTGAATCAATGGATCAGGTAGGAAATCTCATTAGCATACGGGGAGTACACTCTTGCTTCATCACAACCTGCTCTGTCAAAGCGTAACGGTAGCCATCGGAAGAAAACGCGTCCATTGCATTTCAGGGACGCCGTTATTTAGCCGGAGGTCTCGGCCTTCGCGCGTGGGCGTTCGCAGCCATCCGTGAGCGAGAGTTTTTACAACTAGGCCTTAGAAAACAGATTGAGTAACACTGCTGAGGATTTAAATGAGTTTGAGTCGTCAGTCATGTATTTCTAAAATATTCACGATAAGTAATCAGGTGGTGGCATTTCCATGCTAATAGATAATTTGAAGTATAATTTTTTTTCAACAGTCTAGGCTTGAATGAGGCCTCTGATCAGGACGACTAAGCATCACTGATTAAACACCCTCTCTTTCCGTACACATAATTTGTATAAATCAACTTGTACGAAAACTTGAAACTAAATAATAAAATATAACTTAAGTCAACAAGCTAGTCTTTAAATGAATAAGTTAATACACTTTTCTAAACAAGTTTATTTTTTCTTCTCGACTTTGAACTATTTTTTTTTGGGGTGGGGGGGATTGACTTGGTCCAGATGTACTTTTTTTCTTGCGAATAATCTTCATTAATAACAATGGGGACATTCAGCTAATAATCTTCACTCTTCCGTGATAGTCCATATAAGGGTACATTTCCCTTCATTCATTTATTTATTCAAGTGCAAAGCGAGAAATGCTAAATCATTATTCGTGGTTTAATGACGAATGAGTATTTTTAATGAGTAAAGATGGAATCTAGACATATTACGTAAACGCTTTACGTTTCTCTTTCAAGTAGAAATCACTGGAGTTTTTTTCTTATTTTTTTTTTTCTCTTTATTCTTCCACAATAGGTCTGTGAAAATAGCTTTGTGCCGAACGCACTCACTATTGTACATTTCAAATGCTGTTAGTGTATATCTCTCAATACACAAGCAAAACAAAGTATTCCCATGTAAATCTGCACGAGTTCCTATATTTTACTCTCTTTATAAATTAAAATAAAATTTAAAAAATAATCCGAAGGAAATGCTATGGCATATGAAGGGTGGGTGTTTGCTATATTTTACTTAGTATGAGTCAAACGGGATGGTTACTGTCGTGGAAGTTTTTCTAGGGAACAGTGAAATTTCCACGACGTCCCCGGGAAATTTAACATCACATTTGTAGTTTACACTTATGTCCAGGAGCAATATTCTAGCTATCAGTGTGAACGATACTTCTCTAGTGATTTCAGCAGATCTAAAGAAAATCTCAGTACAGCAACACGCAGTGTAAATTTATATACAGCCGATATGCCCCTAAAACGTTATTTTACATTGCCCTTAATTTATGAAAGTACAAAAATCATCTAAACTGACCTAATTCCCCATCCAGAAGGCATTCTTTTAGTTCTGACGTGTTTAAAACAGCACCGGAAAACCCGAATCGCGTGTTAAAAGCATTGAAATTTCTCCAATTTTATCCTCTATCGCACAGGGAGGAAAATAAAATAGGCTATACCAAGTAGGGCGAATCAAAATGTGTACAAGCTCCTTAGGTATTCCCAGAGTAATAATAGGTGGAATCTTAACTCCGGTCATAAATTCTGAACAATAAATTCCACATCTGAGATTTCGAGATGCCTAACCGAGGGAAGGTTAAAATTAAACGATTCTGCGCTGAAAACGAATACACATTTTCACCTACTGCATGCAAACACGACGGCACTGTTCTACATAAAGCCGACGAACGATTGATATATTATGTTGTTATTAATTATGTTACGGCTGTCGAGTCTTACGAATTAACTTGGGTTAGTTTAAGAGATCAGGAGTCTGTTACAATGCAATAGAAGGATAAGGCAAATTATGCATGACTTAAAGCTCAACGTAACGTAATTCTACTCCAAATATAATTTTGCACCTTCTGAACTGGTCAAATACCATATACGATAGGTTATGGGCACAATCCTATGGCGAGCTTTTCTGAATTACGCGATATTTTCGTAACATGTTTGAAAAAATATCGAACAGCACTCCGTCCTTCGATAATTGAATTCACAACTCGCTCAGTAGCCATTTCCTGCCTTTAGAGTATCATTAAGATAATTTTTATCGATTTAATAACAAGCTTCAGATTATTAAGACAAGCCCCAAATCATTTAACACACAAGATACTTACAATACTACTCAGTTTCAAAAAAAGTGGAAGTATTTCCATATTCAAACAAGTTACCGTGTCATTTATAAATTATATCACCTGAATTTGATAATCTGGAGAGGAACTCAAAAGGGTTATAATTTTTACATTCAATCAATGAAACCTTCATCGTTTTAGATAAAATCTGTTCTGAAAATTTTGCGCATCTTATTTCCTCATCAGAATTTGACAAAGAAATGTCACGCTACAAGAATATTAAAAAATAATAAAATTAAATTAAAAAAAATTAAACTAAAGCCAGGCTTAGCAAACTCGTTTGTTACCATAAACACGAAAATTTCAAAATAGTTAGCGCAATGAATATAAATAAATAAAACGAAAAGTAGGTTAGCTTATGGTACAAGCAGGTTGGTAATTTACATTAAAAAAAAAAAAAAAACTACATTTAAAAAAGGCCCGACAGGGAACTGGACCACCAAATGGATGCATTATTCGCCATTTCTAAAACTGTCTTGGTTATTGAAAATATTCGGCGAACTGATACTGAAAACGGCAATTCGAAAGAATTGCAATATTCTCATGCGCAAACAATACCCGATACTTCAGCTCGAGAGGGGCATCGCTTCACGCACTCGAATTTGAGGCTATTCCGCAGACGAAAAAAATAAAATAAAAAACGTTTTGAAGGACACAGGTGTGTGCGTTCCAATAAAAGGAACTCTTATTTAAACAACACCTGAATTCGAGCATAGCGCACTGTTTTGAATGAATCTGAGCACTAAGACGTCCTTTACGCGAAAATGGCACGCTGCGCAAAGAAAAGAGAGAACTGACAATCTGGGTTTAAAAAAATTAAACAACAGTTTTAAAAAAAAAGTTAACGAAAGAGTTATTTTCTGTATGTTGTTCTTTTGATAGCTATTCATCGGAACTTCTAAAGCAGGACAATTTTGCCAAGCTTTCTAATAAAATTTGAAAAATAGTGCTTGATTGGATTCTAAAAATATATTTCGAGAAAATAAGAGCTATCATTTAAAACGGAGAAATATTTCATGCAAGAAATTACAACACTAAAATGAGTATTTTTTCCCTACTTATAAATATTTCCATTACTTCGAATCCTTTCTGGGAGAGATATTAAAGTGGGTGCATATCTCGATTTCTTCCATTAAAAGGCATTTTTTCACTCTTCCCTTTTAAAACAAATTTTAGTAATACAAGAGTGCGTACGCAAATGGTTTAAAATATTACACAAATGGAACTAAGATAAAACAAAAATATAGGTGAATAATCATATTTTTCAAGAAAGATAGCTTTAAATGAAATTGTGTCTTTTGCTCTTTTTATCCAAGAATATAAATAATTAATTTAATTAGTTTGAATACGTATTCATAAAAGAAATAAATAGTTAAACATATTCAAATAAGCGTCGAAAACTTTTTCAGCTCAGGGGGAAATATTTGTCATAACTTTTATTCCCTCAGATTGGGTGGTAAACTATAATCAAGTATGACGCATGCTAAATTGCTTTACAAATCTTGATAATTAAAGAAAAATTATATGGCTGCGTAAAAACATCCTTGAACAAGAGGAAATTAACTGCAGATTTCTTACGGAAAACTGAGAAGTTTTTACCCATCACGGAAAAACAAGCATCTCTTAACAATCCGTGCACAATGGTTTTCATCACACAAAATCTCTAGAGCCCAATAACAGAATTCTGACACTATTATTAGAGACCGAATAGTAGCCTAGCAAGGAAACAGCACGTACTACGGAACGGATGCCAGTGTCTGGGATACGCGAAAACAAGCACCCATTCTCGGAAGAATTGGTTCTTACGGTCGGGAGAGAAGTGAACGTTCATTTTTGAACACATAGCCGTGATTGACAGATACTGTTATTACCCAAGTCTTTACTTCCTGAAATTCAAATTACTAATTACGGGCGAGTTTCCTGTTAGATCATATTAAATGAAAAACGCATTATGATGGTCTGCACTATCATAAAAGGTTCTTAAACAGCCTAGAAAAATCTCTTCTAGAGCTAGTAACAATAAAAACTACCAGACCTTTTCGGAACTTTATGGAGACAAAAAAATTTTATGAAAAAAGAAGACGATTGTCTTCAAAAATTTTATGGAGAAAACAAATGAAAAACGTAAGAGAAAATTTTATTTTAAAATAAATAGGACATGATGCAGTAACATAAATAAACCATGAAGGTAGCAAGCTTAAAATGAAAAAACCACATATTAATGACAGAAATACTAGCGTTAACTTCTAGCTTCCGTATATAAAAGCATCAAATAAGCATTTTTAGAAATTACAATATTTAATGAAAATGCATTTATTACCTAAGAGCATGAATTTCCTCATATTGCCTAAAGAGCTTCAAAGTTTACCTTAAGTAATTAGACATCAGGTAAATAGGCATATCGGAACATTGAGATGGAAGATCGGTATAAATTCAATATACTCTAATGTGCAATAATAATAATAAAAAAAAATTAGATAACATTTAATATCAACCCTGAAAAGAAAAAACCCAGCGGGGGAAAAAATAATTTTGACTAGACCCCGATATTACAACGTTAGAGCTGAATATTTAACCTCATTAAAGATTTCTCTCGTGCAATTTTTAATAACTATTGCTACCAAAAGCAACAGCCAGACGAAAATAGATTTTGTTGCTTCGCACAATTTTACATTTCCACAACCGTTTCAAAATTATCGAATTTGCATTATTTTTGGTCATTTGAGCAGTATTTTACCTGTACTTTTCTATGGCTCACTGGAATTAAACAGCTATCATTTTCAGAAAAGTATAACACCAAAAGGATTCTGCATAGCCTTATTAAACAAAAAAAAAGTACACAATTCACAATCTTTATTAAAGACTTTCTAATTTCAAAATACACCTATATTCAGCCTGCAAACACACACTTTTTTTTTTTTTTTTAATACTATACATATTCGTTTCTAAATAATTCAACTACAAATGGTGACAACTGGACACTCACAACTTAACAGTTCGACTCGATACTGAAGCGCCCCCAAGTCGAAAAACTCCAAGCGCCATATACGTAGTACGAAGAACACAGATTATGAATTCGCCGCTTCTAAACCAGACACTAAACAACCACCCAGAGAGCATGGATCAGTGATAATATTTGTAATTTCTCCGCTGATTATATCTCAACAACAATCTTTGTGAATCAGACAAACCTAACAATTATCTCCAGCCAGATTAAATGGATATAGTGGGTCTCTTCCACCCCTCCACCTCCAGACACATCCTACTGACTGAGCGCCAGAAATAACTGACAGAGGAGGGGCCCTACTATTTTTGGGGCACGTGAACTGCACGTGTTGCATACCGACACGAGCTTTTTCTCCCGCGGGACACAGGCAGAAAATATCAAGAGAAGTAGGAAAAAAGTTTCTGCCACTCGATTTCCGGTTATGAATCACGTTGACATCGCGTCGGGCACACGCATACACGAAGGGGATTCCACAAACAAACAAGAGGGATGTAAGATGCTATTTCTGGAACACCAAGGGCACTCACTCACTTTGCACTAATGCCTTCTCAATTTGTGTAGAAAACAGGACATTCATTTCCATATATTACCACTGGCGTTAATAGTTTTAAAAACTGGCAATTCACCTTTTTTCCCCACGACAAATATCGCGATCAAAATCAGTATAGTCAATAGACTTCAAATACAAGTCCCTTTAGAGACTTTCTCCCCCCCCCCCCCCCCCGATAACTTGATATAAATTAAAATGCTAATAGAAGTTTAGTTAAAATCAGAAAATTGTAGAAAATATTTAAGAAAGTTTGATTTTTTTCCGCCTTTTCAAACTGTGAAATTGAACATTCTGATTAGGTTTTAACAATGGCATGATCCATAACAAAAATTCGATGCTATTTTTTTTCTCCTTTTATTTATATAATATTTATTTTTCTTATTGTATAACTTTTGAATACTACTGAAACATCAATTCTATTGTTATTTAATTTTAAAAAAATCATAAAATTTCATATTTTAAGGACCGTCCGGTAATCATTGCGCTGAGGAGGGCCCTAACTGAATTCGATTCGTGCCCCCCCCCCTCTTCAAAAAAAAAAAAGAAACACGCTACGCCCATGCCCAACCGCCATTTAAATATTAACCTTCTTTGATTATTACGGACCGATATATTTTCCGGAATGTTTTGGGTATGATGCACGCTGCTTTTAAGAATTATGCCAATGAAAACTGGCATGGTACACAGGTACATCCAGGAGTTTGATATACTTCTGGAATCAAAGTTGTATATTTTAATTTTTAATGTACATATATTACACATAAATCTCATAATTTTTTCTGCTCTCATCTTATAAAGCAAAAAAAAAAGATTTTACGAGTAGAAGTGGTCTATTTTTTCTCACAAAAGAAAACATAGTAATATAGCTAACTATTAACATATGCGATTCATCAATACGAGAAATCAATAATAACAATATGCTCAGAAGAATCTTCAAACGATATCTGGTAGTGTAATAATGACACGGGTAAATAATAATTAACGGGTTCGATGATTAAAAGAGCGGCAGCTAGATACTTTTCATAGTATAAGTAATATATGCACACCAAGTAATATATGCACACCAGTTCACTGAACAATACACAAGATACTTTTATCTAGTCCACGGAGTTAGTGAGCAGTCAATGGATTAGTCACTTACTATGAGATACAAAGGAATAACTTTAATTATACGGCTAACGAAAATCCGAATTCGTATTACACATTTACTTTTTCTGTAGGTTACTTTACTTCCAAAAATGTTATACCAGTTTCAACAGAGACAAAGGCCACAAAATTAAGCGTATACAGTCAGCCCAGCACATTCACTGCGGGAGATAACACATTAAATAGCATTTTTAATTAATAAGAGAACTTTAAACAGTATTCATACAAAGACAAAATTTTTCAACTTATTTATAAACGTAAAATACATAGATTAAGATTAGATGTTTCCATTCTAACAGTGGGATACATCTCAAACTTGTTAGAAATAACACAGGAAACAAACTGTTTAATTGCTGAACAAACTGCCACGTGTATTATCAGCCCCTTTTAAGTAAACAGTTTAGATAAAGTAACAACTTTAAATCAATAGTCATTTTCAACTCTACACGTACAAACTGAAATAACTGAGTAAATTAGATGGTTGGTTGGTTTCGTTTTATTCGCTCACGGTCGTAATCTACGATGAACTGCATAGGAAAAATCAATTTGAAATATCTGCATGAACCCGAACTCATAAATTCTTTGTACTGAAACAGACAGAATTCACGGCACAAAAATATTCCAGCCCCTTCCACACTCACCTCCATGGTCATGCATGCTAAGTGCGAAGAAACACCAGTTATCCGAGCAGAACGGCGCCGCAGCAGAGCTCCAGCCCCACGGAAGCGAGCTGTAATCAGAGACCTTCTTTCCCTCCCGCTTCCTCCTCAGAGCAAAGGATCAGCATCCCCTCACGGAACGTCGACGAGAAAAGATGGAAAAAATGAAAGTCAGGGGCCCCCCAGCAGAAAAAAGAAAACTGACTGTAAACACCCAAGATCAAAGGGATACCCGGTGGTAACGAGCGCCCCCACAGACCCAGTGGAGTAAAATTTTGGGTGCAGCCATATAAGATTGGGAATTAAAATGCGAAAGAGGAAAATGCGTGAAATGGGCTAAAAGAAGGTCTATACTGCCGAGGAATACTTCACAAATGCATTACATAGCAAAACAATTATTATAATTAAGAAAACAAACACCATACCAGAAGTATAGACTTCGTTACATAAATCTTAATTGAAATTGCAATAGTTATAACTAGACAGGGAGAAAAATTAGCCAACAACGAACATTTTAATATTACTATGCATTCGCCGTTGTTTCAGTAAGATTTTTCACATAACTATTATTTTAATTAGTTAAAACATCCTATTTTATATTCCAACCATTGAGGTTTCCTTTGTTAATTTCTGAATAGCTAGTGTTGTAAGACAATTTTATTTTACTTACACCCCATAACATGCGAAATACAATTTCGGATGCTACGTTTTAAAAGCAAGCAAGAATACTTTCATAATCAATATAATGCCACCATCAGACTACAAAAATCCGCGCAATACAAGAAACAGTATTACTTCTGATACAATACTGCTCCCAGGAAACAGAAAACATTTTCCTTGGCTAATGAGAAAAGAACAATAACTTCTACATGCGCTATAACTAACTAATCAATTCTAATCAATCCTCCCTCATCAAAATTTCAGCCCGGATTTTTGCGGTCTTGTAGGGGCGTAACATAGACAATTTATGACGAATTAAAAGCACACTTCATTCAATCTTCATATATACATAGAAAGGCATCTTTGGCTATTCTTCACTAATAAGCAGGAACCAAAAATCCTAGCGGTGCGTCAAAAGAGAGCGGTAATTCAGCTCCTTGTTCAAACCGCAGGGGGTCTCCTATAAACACACCCAACGAGTTTCAAAGAAACACCCGATAGGGCCGTCTATCAATGACCGGCACGCTTCAGTTACCAGAAAAGCAGGTGGGAAAAAAATGTGCCAGACGGCAACGTAGAGGGCCAATCCATTTATATGGATGGAAAGATATTACTTTATATACTATCCCCAGCCGAAGGAAAGGAAATACGGAACTGATACGATAAGGTAACAACACATGGAGTTCGTTCATTATTTTTCAGGCTCGCACATATAAACGCTGACAAAGCAAAATACAGGGAGATGGGATTTTAGGTCGAAAACTGTTTGCAAATAGAGCGCATTATTACAAACTTTAACAAAAATCAAATTTTTAACAGCTTTTAATGGACTGCTTATAACACTACGTTTAAAGAATAACCATTGAAGGAGGGTGGATAGAGAGATGCCGGCGAATAAGAAACATTAGGTTTTTAATTTTTTCAAAAATTTCATTTATTCATCCAGCAGAATCTTTAAAATATTAAATTCAACTCTTTTTTTTAATACAGCTTTTTTTAAATAAGTAAATAGCTATTGTATAGTCATTCGTCAAACTATTATGATCAAAACATTATAATTACAAAAGAAATGTAATTCCTCACCACCCTTGTAGGTCTAAGTTCTTGCAGGAAAAGTATTTTAAAATGTATGTTTCTGACAAACTTACATATTTTTCATGTAACTAAAAAATATGATGAAAAAAAAACCGAGATAAAAAAAAGGGCATAGACTACTCCATAAATCACCTCCACTCCAAAATAACTTTCGCATTCGAAGAGGGAAAAAATTTTGTATGATTCAGATGGTTCCATAAAGCGGGCAATCAACTCGGGCCGGAGAGTGTGTGTGTGTATACAAGTTATTTTTTCTTCACACGAGTGATTAATTAGACTTCAAGAGCAACGTCCAACGCAACATGAGCTTTGCACAGGGCACGTTCTGCCATGCAAGATGCAAATGTTTCTTGAGGGAGGCAAATGTGGGAACACCCGCGATGCCATAAATCAAGACAACACTACAGAGGGTGCCGCAATTGGTGCTAGATACAGTCAAACAGACAGATTAGATAAGTGCAAAGAACATATGGGGATGGCTGCTGACGGGTTATCCCCACACCAAGAAACGGAGCAAAACAAATAATAAATGCAAAATTTTCTTCAGAAAGAATTTCTCGCGAATTACTTCCCTCACCTTGAAAGTATCTTTCGATTAAGTCTTTTGAGGGAAGGGGCGATTTCACCCATTTTATTTTAAACCATAGGAACATCAAAACCATAGGATCTTTATATAATTTTTTTTTCAGGTATTAAAAATTTCAGGTAATAATTTTTTTTTCAAGTATTCTCTTCTAACGAAACTGCCGCGGGTTATTAAACCGTAGGATTACTTATCGTTGCTTACCCTCAGGGCCACCCAGGGGGGGGGGGGGGCCTGGGGCACTTTGCCCCAGGCCCCGAACTGCCGGAGGGGCCCCAAAAAATGTATTCATTAGATTTCCTCCGATAGAAAATTCTGAAACTTGTACCGTACTTCAAAATTTAAAATAATCTCCTGAAAAAAGCCTCCCCCCCCCAAAAAAAAATAAAAATAAATAAATAAATAAATAAATAAAAAATTATTTGATTAATCAGATTTCTCTTACTACAAAATAGTCTTCTGAAAAATAGTCTTGGGGCCCCCAACAGAAGTTTTCCCAGGCCCCGTAAAGTCTCTGGGCGGCCCTGCTCCCCCCCCCCTTTTTTAAAAAGCATTTTGGTACTTTTCTGTTTAACTGTTGACTGCTACTGGGTTTGGTGCGCTGCCAAAATTATAACTCGCGACGCCGGACGGACTCTGAATTTTTTTTTCTTTCCGGAGGACCTTAACGTAGGATTATGTTGAGGAACGTAATCCTACGTTATAAAAAAATAGCACTAAATACAAATTAGAAATGATACGAATTAAGAACATCTTTGCTCGTGCTAAATTACGGCTCTGAAGATTGAAGAATATAAAAATGAGACAAAATGATTTTGTTAATATTGTAATGGGCGTATGAATCCTCTATCAGCATGAGATTGAAACTAATTGATACAGAGAATATTTTAAGTTTTAAAAAGGGCAGTATCTTTTTTTTTATACAATGCACAACTTCCTCTTCGTCGGGATATACTACTAAACAATTGTGCGGCAGGCGAAAAGGGTTTCCAACTCCTTTCCCTTCTAAATAGCATATCACCACTGATTAGTGATACCTATTCGTTTTATGACTTTCCTTAATCTAACTTCGCGTCCTAACGTCAGCATGAAAGCTCTTCCTTTTTAAGTCTTGTAAAGAACTTAAGTGTACCCAGCAAATCCTCTGTTCATTAACCCCTTTCCTGTAGAACTCATGGCCAACTTGACTATCAAAGCGCATTCAGACCATTTTGCTTTAATTGACACCAATTAAAATGACGCCCACGAGCAATTAGGAAAGGCAGCTTCCTTCTCTTGACAGATTAAAGCTGTTCCATACTCAGCAGTAAGAGAAGTGAGACTAAGGGGGTGAAAAAAAAAAGGAGAAATATGCACAACCCTCGGCAAAATTTCTTTCTAATGGAAAGATAGGTTCAGTGATAATTTCATTTCTCTCAACCATTAACCGCGGAAATTAATGTATGGCCATGTGTTGTTTTCGCGGTAAGAATTTTATTATTTTTCTGACACGAACCATTTAGCATATATTTAAATTGTAAAATCGTTTTACTGTCTCTAGAACAATTCTATGTTGTTACTAATCTACCTAATGTCATTTCCAGGATGTATCACACTAAAAGAATCATTAGGAGATAACGAAAAGAAAAATATGAAGATTTTATTTCTATGCCTTTTAATTTACGGCTTTAGTCGTGAGGGATGAATGCTAAATTATTAAAATGGTAACTTTTACAAGGCGACAAAC
This sequence comes from Dolomedes plantarius, assembly GCA_907164885.2. Taxonomy (NCBI): domain Eukaryota; kingdom Metazoa; phylum Arthropoda; class Arachnida; order Araneae; family Dolomedidae; genus Dolomedes; species Dolomedes plantarius. Next base: position 118,456,198 of record OU015496.1, on the reverse strand, counting down.
GTTAACTTCAATACCCTTCCCCTAATTGCCAGTAACCATAATTTAATAATTTTTATTTAAAATACTTAAGTTTTCTTTAAACTTTAGCCATTACCTGACTGTCAGTTACTTATCTAATTGTGTACATGGGGAACGGGCTAAGAATGGGGGGGGGGGTGTGGAGTATTAGTAATTCCGTATTTGCATTGTAAAGTGTGTCAAGTCCAAAATCGTAGTTTTGCGAAAACGGGATTGAAAAAAAAGGGGGGGGGGAAAGGGGGGGCTTTTGTAAAATCAGTTTTTTCAAGTTTAATTCTTAATATTTTTTTAAAGTAAATTTTTTCAATTTTATTTTTGTTGAGTAAAGAGTGTTAAGTCCTTGATTGGGACATAACACTTTTAATACTAACATGTTTGTGTTTTGTTTCACATATCCCAAATTTTCCCTGATGAATAAAAATATTTAGGAGTGGAATAAGACTTAACTTTCTGTACCCTTGATTTTTCAAACTTGCCTGGTTTGATAACTCATCTTAGCCTTAACACCCCTTGCACAGCAAACACAGAATTATTTCCCCCCTAATGCGGACGCACTTGTGAGACATTCGTCTTTTGTTATTTACCACGAAGATGTTAATTATTATAATATTAAAGGATTAATTAGTATACTATTGAATTCATTTATCTGTGAAATGTACACTAAACATTGAGGGAAATTTTATAATTAAGAAACTTCATATTGAAAAAAGCACATGTGCTTGAATGAAATGCAGTACTCCATATTGTCCTGACGGAGTATTTGTCTTTAACCTTGGCCCACTGAATCATATTTGGAAGTGTGCATGTCTTCAAATTTCTAAGATACTTATTCTGTTTTGATCATGGGTGCATTGAGAAAAGGAAAAAATGGTTTAGTAAAATAATTTGCCCAAAGGAGAATGAGTAAAAAACTTTAAAAGAAAATTTTCAAATTTATTCATCGACACGTACGGTTTTCTCAATAAAAATTTTACATAACTTCAGCGCCGTTACACGAAGCTAGACTCTGACCTAAACTCACAGTCACCAGGAATTCAATCCAGGTCATAAATCAAAACCTTCGGAACCTTGATTAACAGTTAACACACATTTCTAAATCTCTATTCTGATAATCTCTGCCTAGAAAAAAAATTTTTTTTTTGCACTGGAAAGCAACCCAGATATTATGAATTTATTTCTCGATTTCTATATCAATCATATAAGAGTTCGATTTGCATAAATTATTTGAATGTTGCAAGTTTGCATTTAAAATGTCTAAGACAGATACCAGAAATGAATAAATTGAATATTCAAAATACACGATAAAATTTCTACAACACTTAATTGAAGTCCAGAGAACATACCACTGCTGGAATCTTTCATATTTAAATATAGTAACGAATCACACACTAGTTCGTATTAATGTTTACTTAGATACAGTTTTATTGATAACCCTATACATTGTTTTAACAACAAATAAAGCTTCGAGTAAAACGTGGTTTACAATATTGCTTTCGTCTAAGTTTAATATTTTTTGCTTCTTTAAAATCATCAATCAAAACTGTACAGACAAAAAGATGGGGAAACCAGCTGTTGAAAGTTAAGTGAGGTGACATTACGCAGCTACAGTGATGGATGCACATACGTCAGAAATGGAGATTAGTGAAAATACTTCGGAGGCAACAACTAGTAAACACGCTGCAACAGCAGATAACTGACACACGGCATAGAGAGGAAAAAAACCCTCCTATACCTCTACCGATTCCTTCTTTTGGTCGGACACAATAACCTCAGGTAGTGAGGCAAAGCAGCACACAAAACGATGAGTCAGGCACTTGGAATGCAGGTCTCGGCGACGATTCGCCCCAGACCTGGTGGCATGAATGGGAAACCTTTTCCCTCTCCTCGCAAAGATTGAACTTGTACGCTAGGATGAAACGTCTCTGACGTAATCGGCATCACAGGTCGACCCCTTACGATATTCATTCATATCGGGCTGATATTACAGGCGAAATCGACGAGGGGGGAAACCTATGATATCATAAAACGGGTGCATTAATTTTTATAGTCTAATAAAATGCACGAAGCAAGCTAAATAAATTCCATGCTGCCACCTCTGGCATTTTTAAAAAACACTAACACTTTTTTTTTTTTTTAAATTACAAATTAAATTGGTCATGCGTTAGTAGAATTCGGTCTAGAATATAAAAGTCAAAGGTAAATGGTAAGTAAATGAACTGCTCTATAGTGATTGCTATAAATTTTATAAATAATATTAATAAATAAATTTATTCAATGAATACAATTACATTAAATATTAAATAAAATATATTCATGTCTGTATAAATTCAAGGAATTCAGCATGTAGTACTAACAGAATACAAATAAGGCTAAATAAATGTTACGCAATTTATGAATCAAGGTTTTTTGTAATTTTTTCAGAGAAAATTCATAAGAGCAAAAAATCTAGTCTCTGTACAAAACGTCTGTTTAACAGGAAGAAAAAAAAAAATTACTATTTACATCATCGGTCATATTAAGCTATTAAAAAAAAATTCGAAATTTTTTTGTTTAAGTATTTTAAATTTTGTTGATCTCGCGTAATCTGATCATACGAACAATTGACCCTAATGAAATTCCAGGCTTTAATGTAAAAAAAAAAATGCTTTCCGATTGAAAGGTAGAAAATTTAGGGTTCTACAGATGACTAAATTTTTAACTGAACTCATACAGACTGAGAACTAAAGTGTAATCTATTATCATTACTCATGTCGGATGAAAAAGCATACCTTTACGGGGTGCGCTCAGCTTAGATCGTCCAAATATCCCCATACGGTACGGAAATCTCTGTCACAAAAAGTCCTATATTTTCTTCTTTTCCAAGATTCGTTAGTACCGCAGCACATAAGTCAACTCAGCAATATCCGAGTTGTCCCTTCAGCAGAAATTTCGACTGAGAAACGAGATCGCGAGGAAAGAAAAAAAGCCACATTCCAAGAATTTTTCGAGGCGGGGAGGAACAATGCGAACATGGCTTTATCTGGAGAAAAAGAAAACGTTTCTCTGATGATAAGGCAGGTAGATGATTTAGGAGCAGCGTGCATCCTGTGCGGATTGCCACCTGCGGAGAAAGAAGGATTGGTCCAAGAAAAGATATCAAGTAGAGCAGGCTGATTTTGGACCTTGGCGGGAGGTAAAATGACACCGGTGATGTGTACACAAATGGAAAGAGAAAAGATATCAATGAGAAGCAGGTTCTTTCAAGACAAATAATTACGCTATTTTATTATAAAGTTATTCAGTTATGACACACACGTTGGGATTAGGAAAAAAAGTGATCAAGGTTATCACGAAGGAATATTAAACTTGAAACTCCTGATTATACATACCATTATTGCACTGGAAAACATTGATAATCCAGTATTTTACAAATATAAATTATTCACAATATAGTGATTTAGAAGGCTTTAATTAAAATCACAATAAAACTTATTCCCCGTTCTCTCTCCCCCTCCTCCAGGAAAAAGTCCTGTATATTCCTTTGTTTACAAACCCATACTCGCAATCTTACAGTCACTTTGTATCTCATCTCAAACCTTTTTCTCTTATAATACACGGATGCCTTACCGTAGTTAAGAGTTCAGAGTATTTTATAATTATAATTGAAATGTAGAGATCTACATTCAGTAAATGATGTCCATTTTCTACACTGATGTACACAAATATATATGAGCCCATTATAAAAATTCTAGCAATTTCCAGTTTAATGTTATTTCATCTCATACAATCCAAGGCGTAGAGGTATCTCAATTTGCATTTTGTTTTTCGTTAAATTAAGCTTAATTTTCTCAAAAGAGAGATTTACTTAATCACTTGTTTTTTATGTATTACATGCATAAACAATGTCGCTTGCTAGGGCGGAAAAATATTTAATGTCATCAATAAAATAATAGGTAATAAATAAACAAACGGACTATTACATTCGAAGCTAGAATGTTGCAAATTTACCTCCCACATCGATTTTAAAATAAATAAATAAAACACTAAATTTTATTTTTCCATTTAAACTTTTAGATTTAAATGGAAAAATAAAATGATTATTACTGATAACGTATTATTTTTTTAGGATATTTTAAGAGAATCCTGACGGTTCTATTCGATTATTAGTTGCAAGGGTTTAACAATCTCAATTTTATAATTTTTTCATTTTACTTTACTTGTTTCAGGCATTTTGAAATTCACAATAATAAATACACACATTAAACTTTGATTAGTAAAGAACATAAAGGAGATGAATGACTTCTTTCATAACCTATCATAAATATATACTAAATATTTAAAGACATGTAAAATTTATCATCGTTTTTCCTCATAACAGGCAGTGATCAAGTTTGTAAATTATAAATTCTTAATTAAAACTTTACAAAATTACAATTACTGAAATGAACATCATTAATTAAGGATTTGTAAAGATTCTAATTTAATTTCCATTGCCCTCGGATATGTTGAAAAATAAATAACACAACTTTGAACTAAGATAAATGGAAATTTTAGAAATAAATGCGTAATCTAATTCAAAATTCAGGCTATTCATGCAATTTAAAAAAATTCTGAAACTATTTTTTTCTTAAAAGTTTAACGAATGACTGGCGAGGTCTTTTTTAAATTTACGTCAAGGCCAAAAATCTGTAGTTGCGGCACGGTGCAAATACAAAGTATCAGAATACCAAAAAAAAAAAAGAAAGAAAAAGCTAAACAGAAATTAAAAGTCAATGCTTACTTTGTGTACAACGCATATTCCTCGATGAAAACACCACCATAGATAGAGAACAAGCACGCTAGCAACGAAACAACAGGTGAACTACAAAAAAACCGCACGTCCAACCGCTGGCAGCAAATTCGGCGAAATCGACCTAAGGGCTGGTGGGTGAACGAAAACCGGTGTCGGTCAAACTCACGTGACCAAAACGTCCCACCTGCACTCCAATTGGAGGCTAGAAACAGGCCCGAGAAGGAACAGCTAACCAGGTGCGACGCGTGCCTCTAAGCTTCTTCGTCTTTCTTGAAGACGTTGGAAATAAATAAATCGACAAAGAGGGGGTCGGTGCTCGAGGGTAACGAAGGAAGTGAATGGTGCTCCCCTCAAAGAAACATCACCTGCCCCTAGGACGCCTGGCGCGTGGCAGATGGCACCAGATGGCTAAGCACGATTTTTGAAATAAGTTTAAAGGGCAAGAGAAACCATCTGTTTTGGTGTATGCTATGAAAATTTGCCATATTTTGCGCAGAGAGACATAGTAAAAACTAACTTCTACCATAGATCATGAACAACGCTGAAACAAAAAATTTTAGAATTGGTCCGGTGATGCGGCTGAAATTTTAATCTGCTATACAACGAGAAGGTAAAAATCTTAGTTAGAAACCATCCCTCCTCTTCCAAATTTTGTAACTTTTTTGTGCGTTAAAAACTCAGATACGATTTCTTATAAAGCATATCATAGAATGATATGCTTTATAAAGAAACAGACAAAAACGTGATCAAGAACTAAAAAAATGCAGTTTGCACTATGAAAATTTTCTGGCTTCCACATTGAGAGAATTGTTTAAATTATACTAGCTAAAAAAAAATTTAACACAAAAAGTCTAAATAAGATGGCGAATTTTTCCCCCCCGGGTTTGATCCATCAGGTATGCAAACGCAATGGTAATTAAGGTAATTTCTGAGAAAAGTTAATGTGGTCATTTCTTGTTACAGGGATATTTTCAAACAGTAATACAGTGGATGCTCGTTTAATTCGAACTCAAAGGTTCTCGGAAAAAGTTCGAATTATCCGATGTTAAGAGAAAATATATAACTTTAAAAGTGTATCACTGAAGAAGAAAAATCTCCTAGTATGTAGAACCCCAGAAAATATATTATACTATGTTATCGAAAATTAACATATTAAAAAGCAATACAGACTTGCCTTAATCATAAAATGAAGCAGAAGATATGCAGTAGAAAGTAAACTTAATTAAAAATACGAATTACACTTTGGGAAAAAACTGTAAAGTGGATGTTTGGTTTTGTTTATGATGCCTACATTGTTCAGCCAGCTTCTCGATTTGAAGTAAACATTTCAATTCATTTTCAGAGGAAGGTTCCATCTGAATAAATGCTTAAGAGTTTAATAGAGTCCATTATGGCTTTGTCCATTATGGCCGCATTAAAATATCTTTCGGCAGGTAAGTAGAGAAAAGCCGTGGCAGTTTCCTACCGAAATTAGTGCATACGTCTTCGTTTACATTAGAGCTTTGGCCACATTACAGTTTGATAAGAAATATTGTTGCCTTGACTTAAATCGAGAAAGCCATCCATCACTGCATTTAAAATCTTCAATACCCAAATCGACTTGCCAATTCATCAGCCTTCGTCAGCACTAGGGGTCCATTTATCGGAAAATTTCGAGATCTAACCATCCTTGAACAGTAGCAGTAGAGCTTTTTCTAGATCTTCTTGGGATGCCATTTCTCATGCGTTTCCTTCCTCTAGCAAATTTTGATTTTTCCCATGAATCTAAATTGACTCGTTGTGTTTAATAAGTTTACAAGATTTTATTTTTATTAATTCCATAGTCAGCTGCTAACTTTGTTTTACATTCGCCATTCTCTCTTTAAAATTTCTACCTTTGTCCTCCAAAATTAGGGGTTTTGTACTTCCACGCGTAGACAATCCTGCATTTTTACACTTTCACATCACACACTGAGAAAGAAAAAATAGATCCCATTAACTTGTCTGCACTGCAGGCATAACTGACGCAGCTCCCTAGAATCTGTAGTAAAGACAGGTTTTTCTGAAATTCTAAGAAAACCGATACAAAACCACGGAAAAATCGCTTTGTTCGTTAAGCACTGATAAGGACAATAGCTACTAACGTTTAGCGGAAATGCAATAGTCTAGGAATGCAGGCATGCGCCTCTTTACACATAAAAAAAATACAGGTGATTTTGACACACAAAATAATAATTACAGCGTGTATTTTAACCGTTAATTGATGGAAAAAAGAAAATTTTTTGGTCAAATTTTTAGTTCGAATCAACCGAAGTGATAAAAAGTTAGTTCGAATTAATGAAGATTTTTAACATTAATTCCAATACAAAGTTTTTTGGGGCCTTTGGATTAGTCGAATTAACCGAAAGTTTCGAATTAACGAGCGTCTTACTGTATTAAGAGAAATTCCAATTCAATACGGTGAAAATTTTCGTAAAAATACTCAAATAGTTCCTAACATTGAAAAAAACAATGCCATCGATTAACATAGCGTTTTTATTTAAAACGCTAAGTTCGCCAGGTGCATACGAACCTAGACTAAAGAATACGGATAGATAGTGATGGACAAAAAGTCAGCATGATGCTTGTAACCGATAGCTGATAAACATGTTTAAGTACTTTCGCTTTACGAACAAATTATGTCAAAAATTTGCTTTGAAACATTGATGCATATGCGGTACTGTCCTGCTGTTTTACTAGATAAAATAATAGTTGGTAAGAGAAAGAATAATTCTTCATCACGATGCATGCAGTACAAAAATAAAGTTCACGATTTAACGAGGAAATGTCACATTTAGTAATAACAGTCCTAATGCTAATTTGACTAGGAAGCACTGAATAATATGCTCAACAACAAAAACAAAATGATTCCCCTGATATTTCTGGTGCGAAACAACTAAAGAAAATATGGCAAGTTCTTGGAAACTTTTTACAGCTTTGTGTTACTTATTGCAAGTATTTATTCCCCCTTTTGATTAACATAAATATTAAACTTTACCAACAAGATTGAAACATAATTATTGTTTGCCTTTGAAAAAAGTATCTCGCAATACCAGGAAAGTATTAGGTCATTAAGCTCAGTAGGCAAAACGGTGACTGCCTCGGAGGCAACAATTTGATTTCATTCATTTTGACAACTATCATAATATAACAATGACGTAAATCGACTAATAAAGATTAAATAAATATTTTGATTGATTAAAAAGAAAATATGCTATTATCACAAAAACTACCTTTTACAATTTTTTAATTAGAAAATTCTTAAGAAATTTTATCAAAATGTAGAATTACGAGCATTTTTTTTTCCGTTGAGATACAGGAAACAACTCAATGAAGAAAAAACTTGTTTATTGTATTCTGATACGCAACGCAAGACGAGGGATATTTAGCCCAATGGAGGAATAGGAGGAAAGCTTACTTATGAGATCAAGTGTCTCGTACGTACATGCCACGGTAGTTTAACTTGCATAAACAGGTCTGTATATCCTGTCACATTATCGCAGTGACTACTCAAGGTATAAGTAAAAAGACTGACTCTAATAAATATATAGGCAAAGTCATCTAAAGATTTTTTTCTACATTTGTTTGATTCATTTAGTATTATTTTAAACATTTGTCAAAATGGTTGAATTCTTATTCTATACCTTGCTCTTATTTTATAACCAACAGAGAAGCTACAGAGATTAATCCAAAATCACTGACAGTCATTACAACAATTGACGGTACGTGTTAACACAACGGTAACCTCAATGTGCGACATATGAACTAGTGGACCGTGGAAAACGATGATGAAAACAACATGGGCGTTTCATATCAACAACAACAATGCCTAGGAAACGGCAACAAACCACCTGTTCAGAGATGCTAAATGGCATTACGGGTTTAAAAAAAAAAAAATCTCTGATGTGAGCAACCCTGTGACAGGTGACGTGCCTGCGATTGCTCGTGATATAATGAAGGGGGTGATGCAGGTACGTTCTAGCGCAAGTGACACCTAAGCGTAAAATTGACGTGACTGCCATAAACCGGAGAGAGAGCAGTTATCTGATGCACGTGATGGAATTGATGAATGAGACACGAGAAATGTGGATACGATGGAACACGAGAATGGCTAGTTCTCTTTTCGCAAATTGAATTTATGTCTCTATTTCGGAGGTATTTTTTTTTCCATACAAATATCCACGCATCACATTCAAGATATAATTATTAGACAAAGGACAACAGCACTATTTACTTTCGCGTTTTAGATCATTTAAATACGTGTCACATACTGCAATGATAAAGTTTGATTTCTTAGCAAAGTAATTTCCAGCATTCAAGTAAATACATAATGCTGTTGCTTACTTAAAGTCGCGTTTTACAATCACAAGTTAATGAACCATTTAAGAGATGGAGGGTCTTGAAGGTTGCCTTTCTTTTACGAAAATCCAAAAGTAGAACTGCGAACATTCAAAGAAGATGTGGTAGTAGTTAGCGATTAAACAAAAATTCCCTTACAATTTCGAACCAACACAACGAACAGAGGATCATTCGAATACACGTCGAAACAAATACCATTTTCAACATTCAAAGCCCGATCTTCTAAAGCGACCTCTAAATCCTTAAGAAACTGATCATTTTCTTCCTCTATTTTTCTCATTACTGGAAGCTGAATAAACATTTGCCGAGGTGAAGAACCACCTGGATAGAGCGGCAAACACAACTGTAGGTTGATTACTAGGAAAGCCTGCGGTCACCGCTCTAGTGTTAGAAAATCGCGATGTTTCGGCGTATTTCACTCACCGCAGGAAAACTATATACATGCTTGTACTAATAACAACGCTAACATACTTACACTTTAAGTACAGATAGCTACTAATTATGTAGCACGTATACGAGAAAGGTTCAATAGAATCAACATTTCAAGGTTACAGAATTCCAATACTCTCAATATCAACGAGAGTGATTTGAATCAATTAATGACCCAAGATTCAAATTCAGGAGCCTTTGTATATAGACAGTTTAAGTAAATTATTTATCGCGCTTGGGTATTAAAACCTTACTACTGATCTTCAAAGCTACAGAATTATCAGCAAGTATACTGAACGTCAAAAACTAAACTTACAATTAATTCCTTACATCAGCTTTATAAAGATTTAATAAAAACGTACCGAAGAAATAAGAAATAGGAAGATAAAACATTAAAAGAAAAACCGAGCTTTCGCGGGAAGATAGCAAAATGAGGTGGAAAAAATAGTTTGTAATAAAGCAATTAGTCATTTGATCGTGAGTGTACACCGACTTTTAGTCATGGCCAAGTCGTATAAGAAAGAAAAAAAGTTCAGAACCACTAGTGTAGTGGCTTTCATCAAGTGAGGTCATTTCAAATCTCGGCTAAGCCATGGATGCTCTTTTGCAGTCCCCTCATAGAAGAAAGAAATATTTTGCATTTCGTTTCATCAATTTTCAAATTTGAACAATAAAATAAAATTTTAAGATGCGTCTGATTTCACACAGAGGTATAAATACGGCAACAAAAGACCGAAAAGGTCCAGTGAGATGAAATCTCAAATAAGACATATAATTACATGGGTGTCCTTCCCCCTCCCCCAAATATTTTAACTCAAACAAAAATAGACGTGTTCTTATTGGTATAGAGAACTGCAATTCAGAAATGAGCCAAAATTTTCAACCACAATGGTAGTTCTATAAAGCAGCGGTTGCCAAAGTGGTGGTCCGCGGACCACTAGTGGTCCGCGAGAAAATTTCGCTGGTCCGCAGAAAAATGTGGAATATACTTACTCATCATGTTAAGTTATGTTTTAAGATGCATTAAAACATGGATTCAATCATAACAATACGTGACAAGTTATAAAAACTAGCTGCAATAGCTCTAGCTGCATTGCACATGTTTTGTCTTACTCTCGCCTCGTTTCGCACTCTTCTAATGTTCAGTCTTCTGTTTGTCGCATATGTATATCAGTTGAAGCGATTAAAGGTGGGCTTACGGACGTATTGAGTTCAATACAAAATGTATTCAATATATTAGTTGGGTTATTAAGGAAGTTTTTGTGTATTTTCTTTTATATATTGACACATAGATTTAAAACAGGTATGATCTTAAATCTTAACCATGTACATATTTCTTTTATTTGATATTATTGGGATAAAATGAGTTTGACTTTTCTAAATTTCTTTTATTTTATTTTAGATTCAAAATAAATTAAACCCATAATGAGTGAAAAAAAGCAAAAGAATATTTTGCATTTCTTTAGTAATGCAAAAGGTAATGAGAACGATAATAATAACATTAATAATACTTCACCTAACCGTGAACTGATCAATAAATCAGACCCTCCACAGTCTTCATCAGGCACCATTAGGAAACACGTTGGAAACGGGAGGTGGAGAGAAGAAAAAACACAAAGTATCAAGAAAATATCATTCCTACTACTTAAAATTTGGATTCATTGAAGAACCTGACAGTGAGCTGGATCCACGGCCTCTCTGTGTTGTATGTTCTGAAAGCCTATCTAACGATGCATTAAAACCTCAAAACTGAAAGACACTTGAATTCAAAACACCCGGAGTTAGCAAAAAAACCGCTAGAATATTTTAAAAGAATGCATGAAAATATGCAAAAGCAAGTTATTGCTTTAAGAAAAATGACCATGGAAGATAAATCATTACTAAAGGCTTCCTATCTCATAGCAAATCAGATCGCGAAATGCAAAAAGCCGTACACGATTGGAGAAGAATTAATTAAGCACATGCATGTTAAAGCCTGTGAACAGATTTTGGGAATGCAGGCTGTTCAGAAATTGAAAGTAATTCCTATGTCTAATAATACTATCAAGCGCAGAATCGAAGATATGGCCGAAGACATTGAAAATCAGATAATAAAAATGGTGAAAAATTCATCATTTTATTCAATCCAACTTGACGAATCTACGGACATTACAAACAAAGCACTTCTTCTTTGTTTTGTGAAGGTTGAGTGTGAAGGAGAGTACATGAAGAACCTACTTTGTTCGCTTAATTTGCCGGGTAGAACAACCAGCTCTGAGATTTTTGAAGCACTTAATAGTTATTTCCGGGAACATGAAATTGATTGGAAAAAATGTATTGGGATCTGCACAGATAGTGCCGCAAATATGACTGGACATCTTTCAGGAATTGTTGTAAAGGTGAAGAATATTGGTCACCCAGACATTTTATCTACACACTGCATTATACATCGAGAACACTTGCAGCGAAAAAAATGTCCCCAGAACTACACGAAGTATTACAAATGTCATGGAAATTATAAAGGAAATTCGACACAAAGCACTCAATTCTCGAATATTTGAGGCACTTTGCGAAGAAATGGGTTCCGAGTATACTCATCTTCTCGTCATGCTGAGGTGAGATGGCTGTCGAGGGGCAAAATATTGACCCGACTATTCGCCTTGCGGGAAGAAGTCAAATTATTTTCCAGCAGCAAAATAATCCGAAATTTCAATAAATGCTTGTGTCCGACAATGAATGGCTAGCAAAGCTTGCATACCTGGCAGATATTTTTCCCTGTTAAATGAAACTAAACAGATCTTTGCAAGGACAACTTAAGGACGTGTTCACACTACGAAGTAAAATGGATGCGTTTCAAAAGAAATATTACTGTGGCAAACGCGGTTGGTTGAAGACGATCTGCAAATGTTTTCTAATTTGATGAATACATGAAGGAGAATGATGTTAACCAGCAAGTGGTAACCCTAGTTAAAAAGCACTGGAATCACTTACAGAATCTTTTGCTCGTTATTACCCAAAGAATGAAGATCCCAGACATGGTAATATGTGGATAATAGATCCGTTTGCAGCGAACATTCAGGATAGTAAGTTAAGCATGCATCTAAAAGAAAGTCTCATCGACCTATCGTCCGACGAAACTCTCAAATTTAAATTTCATTCATCCTTATCAAGACCTCAGTTTTGGCTTTCCATAAAAAGTGAATACTCTTTGCTTAGTGAACAGGCGATGCAAATTCTGATTCAATTCTCCACAACTTATTTATGTGAAAAGGCCTTTTCATCTGTCACAGTCATCAAAACATGGTACCGATCTCGGCTTGAAATAAATGCAGTTCTCCGTCTTGCAGTAACAACATTGGATCCAAATATCCATAATCTTATTTCAAGTAAGCAGGGACATCCATCACACTAGGAATGTATAACGCTAAAAGTTTGATATATTAAACCATCTTTAATTGTTTTGTTTGTACAATTTTGTTTATTTTGTTTATTTTATTATGGTTTATTAATAAAGCTTTCATAACTTGGTTACTATTATAGTTTCATTTTATTAACTAGGTACATTTTATGTGTTCTTGATCACATTTTTTTTTATAAATATATTTAACACTTAAAAAATCCTATTAGTGGTTCGCGGGATTTAAATTAGTGAATTACTGGTCCGTGAGGTCAAAAAGTTTGGCGACCGCTGCTATAAAGTTATGCAGGACAAAATGGCAAATAAAGAAAGCCTTAGTATGAAGGACAAACATACTGTCTCTTGAATCTCGCTTTCTTGAAAATAAATAGAAAAAATTTTAACAAGTCATAGATAGAAAAATGTTTACTTTTGTTTACAGTTATGAATCTGAATACGTCATGTCAAAAATGGATCGAAGTGGACATGTTTATATTTCAGATTTACTGAAAATAAAACGAAGGCGACTATCATCATCATTTTGACGTTATTTCCCACATCTGCTACGAAAAAAAAAAAAAGAAAAACAATAATAATAACATGCAAATATAAATTCAAGAGATTCGTGATGTAATTCGTTAAATACTTTACGTTCCCTCTTTCATTTGGACATATTTTTATTTCTTAAATGAGAAATACAATGGACACTACTGATCTGAAATGCGTGATTGATGAGGCGCAAAGCGAGTTTTAACGCCTTTTTTCTTCGATAAATATTAGTTTTTTCCCCGCCGTCAGAACAGCTTTTATGCAGAGGGGAAAAAAAACCGGTAGGTTGACTGTGCCGTATCCATAAACACGGAATACGTTGATGATGCCAGATTATGTGAGCAGAAAATAAAAAGTTTTAAAAAACTTGTTTCTTCCTTAGTAATTGTGCAACACTACTGGCGCGTTTGGATTGACCCGTTACTCAACAGTTTGCTGGTAGCATGAGCTTTAATGGCATCTTTTGAGAGATTAATGACTCTGTTAACGGAAATATTATAAATTTAATAGCTTGTTGAAACCGAATGCGATAGCTTCATTTCTTATTCCAGGGACGATTCCTTCTCTAAATCGATTCGAGGTTGCACTCCATTTTCTTCCTTTTTTTTTTCTTTTAATTCAAACTGCTTTATTAATCTTAATACATAACTTATGGATTCGTATGGCTGAACTAAAGATGATACTCACATTTAATGTAACAAGAATAATTAATTGCCATGTTAAAACAGCTACTTTCTTTTTTCTTATTTAGATAAAAATCCTGAACATAGCCAATGAATACACGCAATACAACTGAATTCAACGCGCAGATTTGCAGTAAATTGTATCCCTATCTTTTTCCTGCCCTACAGAGACAGAATTTGAGTCTCCCACACAATCCCCCCCCCCCCGCCCAATCTCCCAAATAATAATCAAAAGATAAGTAAATTCTATACTTGTCGTCAGTGATGGGAGACACGCTCTCGCGGAAGAGGCCGCAAAACAGAATCATCGGACTTCAAGCTTCGATGCTTATAGTCCTTCTAATGCTTTGGAATAATACTGTTTACTCATGCGAAAGCGTTTATGAACCATAATCGTTTAAAGCCAAGCTGAGCGAAAATATGCGGGAAAAAAAAACAACTTTAAATAATTACGTTAAAAAAAAAAAAGACCTCTTGTAAGTAACGTGGTGTTTCATGGTTAGTTAAGGAATACACCTCTTTAAATGTATCCGAAAGTAGTGAAAAATGCTAGCTTCAGGCTTCTTCAGTGGTTGGGGCATGAAGATATCGGAATCATCAGAGCCAATACAGAGAATACTTGGGGTCAGCGTTTGACAGCGTGTTGAAAGAGAGTCTGCGGTGTATACCTAACGGTTCAGGTGTAAAGGGATCGATCACAAGTAGAATTTTAAGAATCTTACAATGCCGCTTCGTATCTCCGTGTGGAATATGTTACGGTCAATGTCCGAAGTCTGGGGAACTAGTGCAATGGCTGTGGCTATTCCAGTTTTGGCCAAGTCTGTGGCCAAAGCCCGAAATATTCGAGAATTTACGACTACTTCGCACTTTGGGCCGCCCCATCCGCGATTTAAATTGTTTACCATTAAACTAGTTGTTAACGATAAATATAAAATTTTCTAAAAAGAAATATCCCGTCTATTTCCAAAAAACCTTTTAATTTAGGGCCGATTGTAAATTCCCCTCTCCTTCCTTTTATAGTTTGTTTCTTGAGAAGCCAGAACAATTCTGAAAGGTTTTTCGTTTCTATCAGTTGATAATATCTGACTATTTCATTCCAGAATAATGCGCGACAGGTCGTTTCTCTTGAGAACATAATTTTTCCATGACCTTTTCTTTTTTTCTTTTAAACATTTTTCGGGAAGTACCTTGGGCTCAAATACGAAAAGTAACTCATACTCAAGAAGCAGTGTCACTAAAACAAGTCCACAGACTCCTGCGGATTGAACACATTAAAAATGTGCATTAGCAAGCGAAAAGTTTCATATTTTCCAAAACTAAAATCTTCCCATGTTCAAAACAAAAACAAAATACCAATAAACAAATCTCCATGTACTAAGAGTGAAAAGAAGTTGCAGGACATACATTTCTACCCACATAAGTAAAATTTAAAAGAAGTTTTCAGATATGACTTTCCTGAACCAGAATCTTAAAGCTGGATTTCCTTTCAATGGCGGTAATTTTCATGGAATTAAAGTACATAAATCTATACCGCTATACAACTTTTAATGAACTGGAAAATTTCTACATTAAGATGATAAATAAAAATTAAAACAATTAATTATCCCTAGATAGCGCTGCTTACTGACTAAACTGGCAACTGAAAACACAGGTCCGACAAATTGTCTATATAGCATTCTCAAGCTTTCTGGGTTGCAGAATCATTGCTCTCCGATGACACGAAAGAATGTAAGATTTTTCCACACGCGATCTGTCGATGCTTGAAGGTTGTCGCTCTTCTTATTAATATTACTTTTTCAAAGCAGGATAACCAGCAGATTGATAAATCTGGCGGAACAAAATTGGACTCGTGACGCACGGATCGCGAGTGCTAATCGCTGATTATTTCTGGAGCATTACCACTTAGCTTATTGATACAATGTCATCCTTGATAGGCTCTTTCATCTATTTGCTGCAATCCCGTTTACAAGTACGGTAGCTCATCTAAGAGTGCGATTTTATCAGTTGTTCCACATGCTTCTCTATCGCTGTTTATTAGAATTAATAAACAGCGTAAGATATTTCTCGCAGCCGGATCAAGGATGACGTATTTCGTCTTTGCTCTTTGAATGCCGATACAATGGCACGGACATCGCCTTAAATTCCTTTCAGAGCGCCAGGGGGAAGTCAAGCCATTTTCTCGTCGGGTAGCTGGTATCATTCAAACCAGTACTTTTTCTTCAAAGCCTTATTTGAGTGTCGGTGTGAACATACATTGTGATTAGATAAATATTTTGCTGTAGGCTGGGAACGCTACGGTTCCTTCGTAGCATCATATTGCAGCGAATTTATGAGAATATTACATTTTCCGCATTATCCACAGTGAAAAATAATTGTATTGTGGGAGAATTCAACCACATAAAATTTATGGGGCTCACAACCTACTTTGACTACAGGGAAATGACCCTAAACATGATCAAAATCGAGCTACTGAAACTCCAATAATATTAATATATATATAATAATTTTTTTTTGTTTTATATCAAAATTACAAGTCTTCAGTTATATTTTATACAAAAATAGAACTTCTAAAGCCATAAATAATTTTAGATTTTATTTTTAAATGTACACATTACTAAAAAGGGAAAAAAATCATTGGATGTTTCGCGCATCATAAAATTAAGAAATATGCATACAGAAACTATTTTTTGGTCAAATTAAATTAATAATACACTAAAGTTTAATGTAAAACCAAAAAATATACAAAAAATATAGTTTAAATTGAAAAATTTACATAAATTTAAAAAAATTTAAAATTTAGCAATTTTTTAAAACATTTTCAAATGTAAAAAAAATTTTTACAAATTTTTTTAACTTTTCTGGTTTTAGTGTGTAAAGAAGCTTATAATACAAATCTGATAAAAATTTTGTGTGTCTAGGACACATAGTTTGGGAGTAACTGTGCGCGTAATCCAAAAATTCACTATTCGAGAAAACTGAAGTTAAAGTTGGAATAACATGGCTATGGCAACACAGTGAGCTTTACACAAACTCTCATAACTCGAGAAATAATGCAAATTTTTTAATACGGTTTTTTGCATATTGTTCAGAAATGTCCCAAAAATCAGAATATAGCAAAAACCAAAAATCGATTTTTTTTAAGTTTCAAAGGTTGTGAGCCCCTTAAATTCTTTAAGGTTTTAAGAGTACTATGAATTTACAAATTTACGAAAAATAATGAAATGCGCGTAAGGGAGAAAGAATAATCGATGTTTCACTGAATTTCACGAAAAATGAATTCAGATTTTTTTACACTCTGTCAATCTAAGCAAACGAAACATTTAAGAAATCGCATACGCAAAAATACTTTTAAATATAATTTTGCCCCATCTGAAGGTAAATACCAAATATATTGCTTGTGAGAAAATATATTTAAAATATTCTCCCTTGGTAACCCTTTTTTCTGGGGGGGGGGTGTTAGATTTGTAAAAATCAAATCAAATGACACGTTAATTCTTGAAATCAAAAACGTTACGCCTTCTACTAATAATCGATTACACTTGATGAGTTTTTTCAAAATTCAAAAATATGTTATTAGTATTTTGAGAAATCTTTTGCGAATATTTGTTTTTTAATTACCAACACATACTGATGACATATTTACATACAATTAATTGAAGCACAAAGCACGTAAGATCTGTAAACATTCATTAATAACAATGTATTGTGAAAGTCTGTCACTAGCAGTTTTATCAAGTTTATTTCAGTCACCTTAACAAAACCTTTAGAAACATTTTTTTTCATAAAAAATCTTTTGAACTTAGCATTCAAAAATTTTTTAATGATGGGAAACTATGTGTGCACAATTACTGTTTCACAAAAATTTCTTGTTAAAATTTAAAGTTTCAAAATTCACTTTTCCTCAAATTAATATAATTCAGCCTATAATTATACAAATGTTACAAGTAATATTTGCAATATCAAAGATATTACCACTGTAATTTATTCCGTTGTGAGCTTTTTGCTTAACAATACATGTAATTAATACATATCTCGCTTAAAAATTATGGTTTGGAACGAAAGATTCCGAAAGGTAGATTATCCCTACAAACGATTTTCTCATTGATATATCAAGTTAATCCAAGATCCCTTTAAAAAGTTATTAAAGTTTAACGCAATGAAAAGTCAATCCCATTAAATAGCAAGTTTTCCTTAGTAGAGCAAAAATTCTAAGACAAGAAATGTTATTCCACAACCATGAAAGATTCCAGATTCAGCAGATTTTCATGGGCTATCGAAAATGACAGATGGCATAACCCCTCTCCTGCAGAGACAGATCTCTACCCGCCAAAACTGTAGAATCACAACTCAATTGCGAACACAATAAAGAACTGGAGAGAAGAGAACTACATATTCCACTGAACCGCACACACACACGCAGTTACGCGTTTAACTAAAAGTGCTTCCCAACTGTCACCCAAAATCGGATCAGGGAACCTTTGAAAAGCTGCGGTAAACTCACGACAATAGAAATATTGGTAGAACGCAATTGAAAGTCGTGGGCCACCAGATTAAGCGATATTTAAAACCAACGCGGCCTAAGCTTTCTATTAGATTACAACGGGGTGAAAAACTCCGGGGAAAGGGCAGATTAAACCTCCAAATATACTTATGGTTTTTAAAAGCTTCATATTTGAATTTGGAGGAAAAATTCTATTACAAATACAGTAATAATGTTTTCAAAAGGCATAGATACGATTTTCACAATCTAGTTGGAGAAAGATAATTTAAACTTTGCTAAATGTTGAGGTTACGGAAGTTCCTTCTAAACACGAGTAGTGTAAGTTTGGTCTTCAACTTCTTCATTGTCAAAGAAATAATTCTGATGACAGGAGATGTGCGCACTTTAAAATTAAAAAAAGCACGTATCAATTATTGTGTACTAATAGTAACAGGATATAATTTTAATTATACAGCACGGTATCTGGGGATTTAAAAACTCGGGTTAACCGCAATCTAAAAAGAAAAATTTATTAAGAGTATTAAGAAGAAAAATACATATTTTAAAAAAAGGGCACGAGGAAATCGACGCTCTAAGGAACGAATATTGGGAAAAATAAGGCTTTAGCATCAACACAACTGACAAGGTTTGTTTCTTGAACTAAAATTTGTTCAGTCACTTTCTGAGAAGTAAATATTACACGGCGATAAAATGATTATATCAGATTCCATATAGATCAATTACAATTAATCCACAACATTGGAGACTGAGGATACGGGCTGAAAGAAAACATTCTCTCCCCTCTCATTACATACATACATGCATGCATCCATACATATAATAACACGCAATTTTACTTCCTTTTTAATTTCATGAGTAACTTTACGACTATTAACAGGCAAATAAATGGTCATAACAACCATTTAAATGTCAGGAGGTATTTTCTCTCCACATTTGATTAATCTGAGTGATGTGACGAAGCTGTTCAAAATTTATCTGCTGTGATTATGGTAATGTTAAATCAGTGCATTTAATAGTCTCCAGAAGGCAGTAATTAGATATTCTAAGGGTGCCATTCTTTCCAACTGAAAGTCAAAATCTTGGTAAGCACGCATACTGAGCATTTGCGGTGTACGGCTTAAAATAAATAAAAAATCGGAAAGTTATTGAAATTTACTCTTACCTTATAGCAATTTTAACAAAAGGAAATTAGTATATAATTCATAATTTATAATGATAAACATTTTGATGCCCTTTTATTTCTCAAGTCACTCACCTGAAACTTCGCTGTGAATTTTTACAGTAAATATGACGCCATCCCCACCCACTCATACTATAGAAAAGGCCTCGGTCAGTCGAATTTTCAAGTCAGACTTCAGGACAAGACTGTCATGTAACTATCTCCACGGGAAACGAGTTTGGCAAGTCAGTTCAACTATTAGGTCACTTTCACTGAGCAGCAGACGTCACCAATGAGATTTTTCTCTTTCAAAAACATACCCACTTAAAATCAAAAGACTCGCATTACCTTCCAAGAGTAAAGATTTAATCCATCGGCATGATTGCGGTTATAAATGGCTACTGTACGTTCTCAAACGAGATAACGACCCCTCAGGGACTTTGAAATATCATTCCGAGACGAAAGGCGTTCATTCATTTTTGAACAATGTTGCACATGTGTATGGGAAACGCTAGAACCAGGATGAAGAATTTTCAGTACCTTGAAAAGTGTTTATAACAAGACAAAATAAAATAGTTTAAAAAACATGTCTACGATGAAATTATACTTCACTCCACACTAAGGTACCATTCTGTGTTACATTTAAAAAAAAAATTGCAACACTCTTCATATTTAACGACACAAATAAAAGGCGATGATAATTTTTATAGAACTTAGCCTACAGACGTCACAAAACTTTGCAGATTAAATCAAAATTACGAAACAAATAGAGGTGCGTGACACACATACCTACATCACCAAGAACGTTTGAGATGGGAAAGTTTCATTTAATATTTTACTTTAAAAACTTTCCTATGAGAAAATAAGAATTTCTAGTATGTCCTTATTGACACACCTTGCCCAGGCATTAATTAAAAAACCAGCTAACTAAGAAAATCACCATCACCACCGATGATCGTATAGGGAATTAACTTTTCTAAAACTCAATTAATATATCACACCTTAAATTAACACACAGGACATAAATCATACATATAATACATTGATTTATTCACACACCCATATAATTACAAATTCAGTTACATTCATTAATAATAAGATGGAAGTATACCAACACCTAGCCAGCTTCTGCTTATAACCTTAATTTAGACATACTCCAATATCCTGCATTCCCTATCACTACTTATCTAATACTTCCTACTTCTTAACTTCTGCTTATTATCAAATCATTTAATATTCATTAAATTAACAAGAGACGTTACAAAACTTTGCAGATTAAATCAAAATTATGAAGCAAACAGAAGTGCGTGACCATACATACTTTCATCACCAAGAACGTTGAGAAGAGAAATTTCATTAATATTTTACTTTAAAAACTTTCCTATTAGAAAATAAGAATTTCTAGTAACTAAAATAAGTTTACACAATGTTTAACAAAAAACAGGGGTGAACTTTTTAAAAATGGACATGTCATGTGAAGAACAGGTTTCTCATTTCAACTTTAAGAAGCAATACTGTAATTCTGGACTACTTTGAAAGTTATTACGGTCCTCCTAGTTTGAGAATAGGAATGAAAATACTGCTTTCTCTCAGAAGAGCAATTTGTTAAAAGCATAAATTATGTACGACGCACGAAAAACAAGATTATTTTTTTTTTCGAACTATGAAATATCATTCAGAGAGTATTCTAACTTGATTCCGAAATGAAATTATTTAAACATTCGAAGCTATTATTTTTTCTCAAGATTTTAAAATTATAAATACGTTAAAAAGAAAACAAAACATAGTAAATTATTTTTGAAAAAGTGTATAAAATAGATTTTTTAAAAAAATGCGTAGTCAGTTGAAGCAATTTCCAATAGTAATTTTTTAATAACTAGTGTTTAAAAATAGCTTATAGTGGATCTTAATGAATAGTAAATCAATGTAAAAAAGTACGTTTGAATATGATTAAAAAAAACTGGATAACAAGCTGTGTAACTTGGTATGAAATACTTGTAAAAAGTAACATATTTCCACCAACGACTCAGATTCCATATTTCTTAGAAAAATGAAGGAGCGAATGCTCTACTTCAATTACATTTCGGAAATATGCACTTAAATGATTAAGGTCTATTTACGTAAGTAGAGATTTTCTTATGTTACTTTCGCCATTTTATTTGTATCAGTAAAAAAATTAAATAAGTTAACGTCACAACCACCAAATCAACAGCCGAGTGTGTTAGCATACCCATTCAGAAGAGTGTCAGTGACCGGTAGATTACTGGAGTGAGCACAGGAACACAAGGTAAAACTGAAATGGATAAAAGGAGCAGTAAAGCAGCTGTGTGCTAAAAGCCATAATTATAGACATTCGATTAGTTGCATAACATTCTGCAGGTAACGAATCGGGAAGTCGAAAAGTTAACATCCAATCACATGCGTGAACGGCCTTCAAGACGACAGGTACATCTATCTGTTCGAAGGACACCGGGAATTAAATGAACAGGAAAAAACATCGTCCAATGATGAATGACCAATACAGATTCCTACAGGTTGAGAGGGATCAACAGCGGGCAATATTGCAAAACCAAATACACAAGAGTGCAGGACTTAGAATATCAAATTTTAGACACCAGGCCGACTCAGCGAAGACTGTAGGACTGTTTACCTGACGGCCAGAACGATGTGATCCATGGCATTTGCTCGGCAGAGTTCTTTTAAATATGGTGAAACGAACACAAGGCCTAAATTTCAGAGGATTGAGTACTCTTTATTGATGAGGGTAATAGGGCCTTAAGAGCAATTTAGATGTCAGCTCACCAGACGTAAAGTTGGAAGACTGTATATAGTCCTGAGAATGCCAATGAAATAATCGATATGGCAGTCAAGATGTTCTCGCCTCTGTTTACTGAAGAAAAAATGAAAATTTCGGTCGAATGGAATTAGTGCGTCACCTCTCTTTAAATCCTACTGAACACATATCGACGTTTTAAGGGATGCTTATCCCATCGTAAAATGTTTCAACAACTGAAGTCGATGCTGACAGAAGAAATGGTGATGTTACCACAAGACAATGTCGTTTTAAGGTATGGACAAACGGTGCAACGCAAGCAGCGCCGTTTGGGATGGTCAAATACACCTCTTTCCTTTGTTCCATATTTAGCGATGATACACTTATAACATGTCAACATAGCTATGTAGCCATTTCTTGATAACATCTTACTGTATCGCTTTGTACCGTTGCTGTTGTTGCGTCTTCATTTCGATAATGCACGAGTTTTTCTCTAGAAATGCATTTCCTACGTTTAGGCTCCTCATGTGAGAACTACGAAAATATGCTTGATTCTTAACCTTCACTCAAACAAGTGTAGTTAGATATTTATTTTATAGGATAAAAAACCTCGTTTCTCGAAGAAAAATTAGAGATAAAAAAATAAATAAAATCCTGACATAAGAAGAAGAAAAAGTGCTCTGAAGCATAAAGCAATTCTGTAGACCTCAGATTAACACAGAAGCTAATAACAATTTTTAAACTAAAAAAAGAAAACTCAGTGTTCAAGGATTTCTGTTACAGTCAAGAGACATGAAATTAGTTAAGCAGAAGATTAAAAAATTCACAGTCAATTTCCAGACATTTGCCAAATAACGTATAAGGGGGGAGGAGAGGAAGAGGAAGTAATAATAATCTCTGAACGAAAACCACCACTTCTGGTAGGTGGTCCCCAACGCAAGTTCTTTTGAAGCCACCTACCGGCACAGTCTAGACGGCACTCTGAATAACGTGTTTTTAATGACTTTATTCGCATTCATCGTTCGACGTACTCAATTATTATTGTACCATACAACCTTGATACGAGTATATATGGGCCATGCAAAGCTAACTTAATTTTAAGTAAAAGAGAGCAATTAAAATGAATTACCCAAAAAATAATAAAACTTCAGTTGAATGAAATATCAAAGCATGTTTGTTTATATATCGTCCTCTCTTTAAAATGAAATTCATAAAATAATGGGATATATTAACGGAAATAATCAGTTTAATAGCTTACGTGACTACTACAACTCCGACAACTGATATAACAGAATCACTGAGCGATGAAAGTTCCCTTGATGTAATAAAATTGTAAAGTTAAATTGTTAATTGATTGCGACTTGAGAAGTTATTCACGAACAATAAACTAGTTTAATAAGATTCAACGGCCGTCATTTACCGATAATATTTTCAGAAGTATTTACGCGTTTTTGATGGTAATCTAATTCAAAGTTGACCCACGAGAAAGTCGAATTGCTTTAAGCTTCTCTGCTAAGGAAGGCCATATAGCCATTGCAAATCTGTTCCATCCTCCTAGTACACACTGTACTAGACGCACGCGAGTTTCAGATGCGTATTATACGGTGCGTGTCAGGAGGAGGGAAAAAGTTCATGGCAAAAAACTCAGAATAGCAGTTTTCAAATAAATATTTCAAACTCTTAAAAAATTAAACTTTTATTAAAATAGGCTTTAATCTAACGCATTTCAACGACTTTCGCTCAAGTCGAAATCAAACGTAATCGTGAATACAAACAAAAACAAGAACTGTCTCGCTTCTCAACGGAATATTCAGGTTTAACTGCAGAAGACGATTCTTTAGCACCACATGATAAGACTACTTTCGCTAAAGCTGGCAATAAAATATATATTTTAACGTAACCGGGTATAAGTTTCTGGCAAACAATAAAACTCTCTGCACAGAGACATCGACTGGAAAACGAGATCCTTACCAAACTACCGACGTGGGAGGTGCACTGAAGAAAAAAAAAAATATTTCTTGGCCGAAAAAAAAAGTTCTCGTCCTTTCAAGCATTCAGTCGCACCGGTAAAGGTGGCATGGCTAGACCCACAATACAGGATAATGATAGCACATGTGGAGAAGTATCTGGGAAACCGACGCAATTATGACTGATCACCGCGAAATACCACCTTCAATTTTTATCACATCTCTCACTTTCGTATAACGACGGTTTGTAATTCGATTTATTTCAATTTCAGTAATGCCACTCTTGTAAGATCTCATTGATAATTTTTACCGATCCTTTTGTGGAAAAGGGTCGGATCATCTATCTATATCACTTTCCCTAATAACCCTAACTTGCGGACCCACAGATTAAATGAGCTTGCCTAGGTACAAAACTGATTTTTGAGTGGCTTTCGCCAAGACATATCAATAACAACCATTCTGCTGTCAAAGGAATCCAGTTAAGTCCCTCGTCCCTTCAGGATAGTTGCGATCACCTGATATAACACTTACAAGCAGCTTGTTAACAATAGAAGGAGAAGAATAAAGAAAGGCTTCTTTTAAATGGTTATGCGGCATCTACCTATGATAAGAAGTCTAAAATTTAAACACGCTAAAATAAAGCAGAAAAGAAATTAATAAAAGTAAAATAGACGAGAAATGAAGTACGGGAAAGGGACTATGCAAATAAAAATTACTAATACAGTGGGACGCTCGTTAATTCGAACTCGGTTATTCGAACTTTCGGTTAATTCGAACTAATCCAAAGGCCCCAAAAACTTGTATTGAAGTTAATGTTAAAAAATATCTCATTAATTCGAACTAAATTTTTTCACTTCGGTTAATTCGAACTAAAAATTGAAAAAAAAAATTCTTTTTCCTCGTTTAATGGAGAAAAATACACACTGTATTTATTATTTTATGTGTTAAAATTTCTTTTCTGTGTAAAGAGGCACATGCCTGCATTCCTAGACTATTGCATGGTCCGCTAAACGTTAATAGCTATTGTCTTCTTATTAGTGCTAAACGGAAAAAGCAATTTTCCTTTATTTGGATCGATTTTCTTAGAATTTCAGAAAAAACTAGCCTTTACTACCGATTCTAGGAGTAGCTGTGTGTCAGTCTACTAACTGCAGTGCAGACAAGTTAATGTGGTCTAGTTTTTTTCTTCCACATTTGTGGGTGTGGAACGTGTAAAATTTCAGGATGTCTACACGTGGAGAAGTAAGAAACCCTAACTTTGGAGACAAGGGAAGAAATTTTAAAGAAAGTAGAGAATGGCGAATGTAAAACAAAGTTAGCAGCTGACTATGGAATTAAAAAAAATGCCTTGTCAACCAATTTGAAAAACAAGGAGTCAATTTTAGATTCATGGGAAAAATCAAAATTTGCTAGAGGAAGGAAACGCATGGGAAATGCGTCCCTAGATGTTCTAGAAAAAGCTCTACTGCTATGGTTTCAGGATGTTAGATCTCGAAATTTTCCGATAAATGGACCCCTAGTGGACGAAGGCTGATGACTTGGCAAGTCGAATGGGTATTGAAGATTTTAAATGCAGTGATGGATGGCTTTCTTGATTTAAGTCAAAGCAAAATGTATTTCTTATCAAACTGTATGTGGACAAAGCTCTGATGTAAACGAAGACGTATGCACTAATTTCGGTAGGAAACTGCTAGGGCTTTTCTCTACTTACCTGCCGAAAGATATTTTTAATGCGGCCATAATGGACAAAG